>CABFOW010001138.1:65052-82597 GCA_902141385.1 Timema californicum | reverse complement strand
CATTATTACTTATTAGCATTATCAGGGGCACAAGATGACGACAGATGCGACAGAGGAACAAGGAGGAAAAACAGAATAGAAACTGCTTCAAAAAATAGATACGTAAATAAAGAATATAACAAGAAAGAACTCTGAAAAAAAAAACTAAAAGATATAACAATAGTGGAATAATTGGAAGAAGTCCTATATCCTATACATGCGATAGGTGTCGATTAGATTGAGTTTAACTTTATGTTCGTTATTTAATCACATATAATAATATCACACATACAGAGGCCGCGTGGATAAAAAACAATCATAAATGACAGCGCTAAGGTGGTATGGAAGGAGACGTGAAAAAAGGCCAGTGTTATATGCAAATTTTATGACGAAACTTTCTTTTTTTGCCAGAATAAATAAAATATTGCTCCAGTACAAAGATAGAATTTAATTTTCTTCACATGTTAATATTCAACAGTTACTGAATATCCATCATAAGCATAGTGGAATTAGATGAGAAACATTTGAATTAAGATAAAAAGTTGTCATTAAATTCCAGAACACCCTTGACATATATTCAAGAACTTTTGATATTAATGTGGGAAGAAAATTAAATTCAATGTTTTTACTGGAGAAATATTATGTTTATTTTGGCAAAAAAATAAGTTTTGCCATAAAAACTGCAAAATAATGGACTTTTCTCACGTCCACTTCCACCCCAACTTAAGTAGAGATGACAGTTTTCCAGTTAATTCTTTAACAACGATTTTTACCGTTAAAAATGTCGGATTATTGAATTCCAGGGGAAAATGAAGTATTTGTATGGACATTTATTATAAAAGTGAAGTATCAAAGTATTAACAGATGTGGTCTACTTCAAACTGGGGAATCCCATCGTTAGTAACGCTTTTACAGTCTACCACCAAGCGCTGTAGTCGACACGTGCGGGTAAGAGTTGAATTGGAATCACTAGTATTGCTTTATTGGAACTCATCTGATGATGTTTCTGGTGTCCTTTAAATATAATTCAAATTGAGAGTAATATTTAAAACCTGGTATCTCAAATTCGTTCTATTTAAAAATATATATATTTTTAAAAACGAATTTCAGGGGTATTTTTTTAACTAATATCTCTTGCTTGACAGTTTACAGGGTGTCTCCTGGTAAAATCTTCCGCATGTCAACCCGCTCCTCTGAACGTATGCTGAGCTAGATATCTATAACCTCATCACAACCTGTATAGTTTAGTTACTATTTTCACTGGCTGACTTTCGTAATATCTACTTACAGCCTCATCACACCCTGTATAGTTACCAGTTTCACTGGCTGACTTACGGAATATCTACTTACAACCTCATCACACTCTGTATAGTTACCAGTTTCACTGGTTGACTTACGGAATATCTACTTACAACCTCATCACTCCCTGTATAGTTACCAGTTTCACTGGTTGACTTACTGAATATCTACTTACCACCTCATCACACCCTGTATAGTTACCAGTTTCACTGGTTGACTTACGGAATATCTACTTACAACCTCATCACACCCTGTATAGTTACCAGTTTCACTGGCTGACTTACGGAATATCTACTTACAACCTCATCACACCCTGTATAGTTACCAGTTTCACTGGCTGACTTACGGAATATCTACTTACAACCTCATCACACCCTGTATAGTTACCAGTTTCACTGGCTGACTTACGGAATATCTACTTACAACCTCATCACACCCTGTATAGTTACCAGTTTCACTGGCTGACTTACGGAATATCTACTTACAACCTCATCACACCCTGTATAGTTACCAGTTTCACTGGCTGACTTACGGAATATCTACTTACAACCTCATCACACCCTGTATAGTTACCAGTTTCACTGGCTGACTTACGGAATATCTACTTACAACCTCATCACACCCTGTATAGTTACCAGTTTCACTGGCTGACTTACGGAATATCTACTTACAACCTCATCACACCCTGTATAGTTACCAGTTTCACTGGCTGACTTACGGAATATCTACTTACAACCTCATCACACCCTGTATAGTTACCAGTTTCACTGGCTGACTTACGGAATATCTACTTACAACCTCATCACACCCTGTATAGTTACCAGTTTCACTGGCTGACTTACGGAATATCTACTTACAACCTCATCACACCCTGTATAGTTACCAGTTTCACTGGTTGACTTACGGAATATCTACTTACAGCCTCATCACACCCTGTATAGTTACCAGTTTCACTGGCTGACTTACGGAATATCTACTTACAACCTCATCACACCCTGTATATTTACCAGTTTCACTGGCTGACTTACGGAATATCTACTTACAACCTCATCACACCCTGTATAGTTACCAGTTGCACTGGCTGACTTATAGAAAACCTACCTACAACCTTATTGCAATCTGTATAAATGTATATCCACACAATCCCGTCCCCGGAGACGGGTCGCTAGAAAGGTTGATGATAATCATTTTTGAAATTATATTTATATATAAACGACATAATCGAAGGAATAAAGATGAGTTCAGTATGTATGAAGAGCAGCCAAATTAACGTGGTGATAAGATGTGAAATCCACAGTAATAAATCGTATATAGAAAACCTTACAATATGTCACTCAGGCGAGAATCTAGTTTCGACCTTATAAGTGTCAATCCAGTTTATTGCTAGCCTGATGCATTAAACCGCATGACCCCGAGTGCTATACAATGTACCGAATGTGTATCCGGGCTGATTCTGGCAAGTAAAGCGCTTCATGTCCAGGCGCTAAGGTCGAGTGGGTCGTGTTTCACGAAGAGACCTTGGGGATGTAAGGTTCTCTCCGTTACAACCTTGTGTTTACATACTACATGTTGAACACTTTAATAGGGAAACAAATATACACTCATCCCCACATGTGCTGTAGGTTTTATAATTATCACTTCCTGAATCGTTTCAGAGAACATTAAACAAATATTGGAACTAGTTTTAATAATTTAATAAAACTATATTTAGTAACTGCCTCTGTGTATAGTTCTGTTGCATCAAAGTAGTAACAGACCTTGAAATAGGCGAATCTACGTTCAGAAAAAAGTTTGAATAAGGTAAGTTAAATGTAATTTAATAGAATTTATTAAAATTTAACATAAATTTTGTAACCTTTGATATAAAATACATCGTGAATTTATTTTATTAACGTTTCGGTGGTTTGGTGTAAATAAACTAGGTAGGTTTGCAAATATATTCAGCGAATGACATGGAGGTTGGGGTTTAAATCCCAGTCGTGTATAATGAAGATTTCCCCCCCTAAATGATTTCACACTGTAATACCATGCAAATGTGGATACCCTTCCTCTAAATTCAATCTTCCTCATCCATAGATCATTAGCGTAATTAGTACATAGGCGTATTACCTAGAGATATAGTGAGACGCGGGGTTAAAAATAAATGGTGTGTAACAATCAGCTGCTTAAACCAAAATGGTCGAGTTCCATTTAACACAAAAGACTGACTCTCTGTGATTATGTTCTATAAGCAATAGCTCTCATTTGTAAAGTATAAATAAAGAAAACATATTATTACTATTATTATCTACCCATTCGGGTTATACGCACTTACGCTAATGTGTAATGGTAGGGTGATTGTGAGATGAAATGTGGGACCTACAGTTTAACATGGAATCCGAACCACGGTGGAGACCTGGCATTCCTCATATTCACAAGATGGTCAGAGGTGAAGGAAGGGTTTGGTAATCAGATAAATCTTTGCCGGGACCGAGGATTGAACCCCGGACGAAGCAAGCATAAGATTATTCCTAGACGTAGCAGTACAAAACTGTGATAGTTTGTATAAAATGTTTGACAATTATTTATTTGCGTGTCACAAAAAATCTTTAACCAAAAGATGTACAATGGTGTTCTTTTTAATAAGCTAAGATACTTAAGTTAAATAAGACATTTAAAAAAGAGTGAACAGTCTCATTATAAAATATAGTAAATTCCACCAATGAGATTGTGTGTAATGAGAGTTACGCCTCAATAATAATAGATACCTAACGCGCTACTCTTGCAGTGTACCAGACTGCCGATGACGGGGAGATCGATATTCGAATCTTGGTCGGGTGTACTGGGATGTTTTTTTTCCAAAATGTATTTACACTCTTCTTCCACGCGAATGCGGGTACACTTCATATAAATATAAATTCCTCATCCTTAAAATCACTAGCGTAACTAGTACATAGACATATAAAATGAGATCACCCTGTTAGACCTCTTGTTTATCTGGCGATAACACTTTCTTTCTTCCACCGAAGAGTATAAAAACTCTCCATTATATTTGCTTCCAAAAGGCATCGACTTGCATTTAAACATACATTTTTTTCCTTTTCACTATCATAGATATAAATTTACTTCAACGGGCTTTTTTTTATCTTCCTCTTGGTGCGAATATTCTTATTGGCCTATTTCTGGAATAAACCAGATAGTTGTACAGTAAGTGATCTAAAAAATAATACATGCCAATTAACAAAAACAAAAAAACTAGTGAAATATAAAAAAGTATATCTGATATTGTAAGATATTTAAAAAAATAAATAAGAGTTTATTGGTTTTGTTTCAATGTTATAGCTGTAAAACACGCCGAATAAAGCCTGAATACAGTAACGACGTTGCCTACTTGGAAATTTTAAAGTTTTTTTTGCGAAGCGGGCTGCATCTTAACTTGACGAACATAAGCAGTATCGCACTTAGACACCAATGTACAAAATAGAAAAAGAGGGAAGAAAATGAGAAGTTCACCCTGAGAGGGCTCTTGTCCATGTGTTAATAAAACTTCCCCTCTTCCTCTGACGAGTTGACACAGTCACTCTAATAATTGCGCCTTGAAAACATTGACTTGCTTTTTAATTTTACCTTTTTCTTGTTTCCTATTATAGATAGACATATGCTACTAAGGCCTTTATTAAGCTACATCCTGGCAGGAAGATTCCTATAGGCCATTTTCGAGACCAAGCCGAATGGCCTAAGTTGTAGAAGATTTATAAAAAATACGTTAAAAATACCTCAAGATAAAAATATTAATTTTGTGACACTGTAAAACTCTTTTTAGAACTATTCCAGAATTTATGGATTTTGTTTCAACGTTATATATTTAAAACTCGCTGAGTAAAACGTAAATTCACTAACATGGTGAATCCTATGGCCGGCCGTGACGTCATAGGTAGGAAACCTCAACAATATGCTTACAAAAAAATTTCGTACGGCCTTATTTGTTGAAATAAAATACAGTTTGCTACGAAATTAGCTCCTGTGAAATTTTGAACTACACTTTAATATCCTTATATTTTATAGTGACCAATGATATACAATTATAGTTTAACTCTCATAAGAAGGGCCTAATGTGACAACAAGAAAATATACTAGATCTTCTTTCATGCATTCATACATTAAGTAATGTAATCTGCATACAACGCGCCATGTTTTGATGGTATTGCCAATACCTATAAAATAACAAAAATAATTTAGTAAAATGTAATCAACTGGTCACAAAAAATGTGTATTTTCTTAAAGGTTCTTTCAATCAAAGTTCTATAATTCATTAAAATATACAAAAGATACGATGATAAATCTTTCCAACGTAAGGATAAATTATTACATACTGCGATGCTAACATATGATTGAGTACAAAATAAACACACAATAGCATATCTGTAGTTTTGAGAGTAAGAATCATTGCAAGAATCTAGTAGTACTTGTACGTTGGGAGATGAACAAGAATTCAAATTGTGGTTGCTGCAAATACTTTGATGCAAGAGTCGGGCCTAATGTGTTCAAAGGAACTCCATTTTGGCTGAAGCATGAGATTTGCTGTTTTGTATTCAGCTGATTGTTGTTATACAATACTTTGATGCAACAGTCGGGCCTAATGTGTTCAAAGGAACTCCGTTTTGGGTGAAGCATGATATTTGCTGTTTTTCATTCAGCTGATTGTTGTTATACAATACTTTGATGCAAGAGTCGGGCCTAATGTGTTCAAAGGAACTCCGTTTTGGGTGAAGCATGAGATTTGCTGTTTTGTATTCAGCTGATTGTTATACAATACTTTGATGCAACAGTCGGGCCTAATGTGTTCAAAGGAACTCCGTTTTGGGAGAAGCATGATATTTGCTGTTTTGTATTCAGCTGATTGTTGTTATATACACTATTTATTTTTTAGCCCCGCGTCTTACTACCTCTTTAGGTTGTACGCATATGTACCAATTACGCTAATGAGTTATGGATGAGGAAAATTGAATTTTGAGGAAGTATATTTACATTTGCGCAGAGATAGAGTGTAAAATCATTTATGAGAAACCATCCTCAGCAAACCTGACCGGGATTTGATCCCCGATCTACCTGTCATCGGTAGTCTAGTCTATTGTAAGAGTGACGCCTTAGACCACGCGGCTACCGAAGCAGGTATCAATCATCACAATATTTTACAAACGGTCGAAAGATTATTATCCGCGCCTGAAATGTAAAATGGGATGGAAGGGGATGCGAGAAAAGGTAAAAAATTTGGAGTTTTTATGACAATTTTTTGTTGTTGTCAAATTAAATCAATTAACTCTCCAGTAGAAACATAAAGCTTAGTTTTCTTCACATGTCGAACTCAACATTTGTTGAATATCTGTCATGGCGGTCCTGGAATTTAATGAGAAGTTTTTCTATTAACATTTTTACTATTTCCCTTTAACATACCTTATTATCTGCACCAATGGACTAAAATGTTACACTCGCAAAATACTGGACTGCCCGTGACCGGGAAATCAGGGTTCAAAACTCAGTAGGGTGTACTCAGGGTATGGCCGTAGGGATAATTTAACTGGGGTGGGGGGGAGGAGCGTGTTCAAAATAGTAAGTATATGACATGATTTTAAGACTTACTATTAAATCTTGAAGATATTTGGAGTGATTCTTCCATGGAATTTTTTTTAAAGTGAATGCCTCTAAAAGTTATTTGAAGTTTGAAACAAGGATATCTAGAAACTTCATTTTAAAAACTTTGGAAAATTTCGGTTTGGAGGAAGGGGGTTTTGAGCCCCATAAACCCCCTTCCCTCACACATAAATTAAGGTATTAAAAAAAATTATACACTCTCCCTTCACAAAAAGCTGGTAAATTTTCTCTACGATTCCCTCTCCTCTATCACATTAGTGTAAACACGCGGACAGTCCAGATGGGTAGTAAGGCACCGTCCTTAAAATTGTATTAGAATATTGTGCTATTTCTTAATTTAATCAGTCAAGGTATTTTTCTTAGCACCGCGCCTTACTACCCGTTCGGGCTATACACCTATGTACTAATTAACCTAATGTGTTAAGCATGAGGAAACTTGAATGTAGAGGAAGTGTACACGCATTTGCGTGAAGCTAGAGTGGAAAACCCTTTAGTACTCAACAACCTTGTTATACCCGATTGGGATTCAAACCTCAATTTACTAGTCATCACCGGCAGTCCAGCTACTGTTAAGAGTAACGTGGTCACCTAAGCGGGTGTCCAGGTGTTGAAAGAAAGTTGTGAGGTGAGAAATCGCGCAAGTTGAAGATGACATACCACTACCAACACCAACAGACATGCATGCAGACTTGCCAACATTCCAGCCAACACTCTACAGACCAGTCACATGCATTTCAATACGGTATAACTAGCCCGACTTCCCTTGACCATTGTATATAGTAATCATGCATATATACAAAAACACAAAAATAAACACATGCTTAGCTCCATACTCAAGCAGTTATAAATGGGTGATTTCTTTCCCTCATGCCCATTTTTAAAATGCACCCTAAACATTTCTAGAGCGTGATTGGTTTTTAAAAAACTTATCAATCAGTTGTTCGTTATCTTCCAATATAAGAATACATATCTCATAGTGAAATTAGAACATTAAATATTTTCTGAAGCTTTAAAAAAATCAATTCAAACTATTCTAAAAAAAAAAAAAAGTTGTAACTTCCCACGGGATACAGTGTGGCGAGTTTTCCTACAAGACTATAAATACTTTACTGTAAATTATCCGGCAGACAAAATTCAAAAGCTGTTCTTTTAAATAATTATAAAGCACCGCGCATTTATTAAAAAAATAAGTGTATCCTATTTGGATCAACGGATATGTCGAAAAATATAGCACCTAATTTTAATAATATATTACATATAAATGAGAGATGTATTGTGTTTAAAAACAGTATTAAGTCACAACTATTTTGAATTAATCAATCTATTGATTTTCTCGGTGGTATACTATAAATTTGAACTACATAAATTGTATCGAAATGAAGGCGTAATCTATATAATAATATAAAATTCTGGAAATCTTGTCCAGCTATTAATTGTGTCGTTTCTTGTCCGATTTTGACCAACGATTTAATTTATAATTAGGTCAAGCAGTGCGTGATGGTTTTATTTGGTCAATAGCGCAGAAGCGGGGGTATGGGGGCAACGCTTACATAACATTCCCTTATTTTAAATTTATATTCATTGTTGTTTTTTCTAATATAAGATTATTTAAATGTATAGAACAAGTTTTGTATGGAATCAAATGGACATACTTAATTATAACTTACATTTTTCTTTAGTATTAATTGTATTAGTTTACATATCTTAACGGTCCGAACTAAATGATCGTAGCAACATTATAGTAAATTATACTTATTGCTCAGAATATTTAGCTTTAATAAGCCTATTCATAAAAAATCTTATAGATTAATTTTGTTGTTGTTGTGTAGTGTTTTTTTAAAAAAAATTCTCCTACGTATTTGCACTTTCTTTAGAGATATTTAAATATAATCAATTATTTCGCTTGGATTTTGTCAAATCACTATCTATTCTGAAGCCCAACTGTATATCTTATGTTTTAAATTAAGGGAAATAAAAAGATAATATACATACTTATGTGGTATTAAAATGAAAACATTATGGAAAAAATTGGGCAGATTAAATGTGGCTCTCACAATCCTATAAATCAAAGATATTCAGTAAAACACTCGCCAAAAATATTGTTTGAATCGCCGGAAATACGAAGATAAATATTTTTAACACGAATGAATCAGGTTGTATAGCGATTGGTGGAAAAGTTTTCCGCTACGGTATAGTAAAAAAAACAACTCCTGAGCTAAACATTTCCTTACATTATGCACTGTTAAAGTATATAAAAAAATGAAATGTCATGAAAAATAAATGAATAATTTTTTATAAGGTGGGCAACATAAGCTAAGTGATATCATATATGAGTATGAATGATAACGGATGGTTTAGTTTGAATAAAACAAATAGGTCAATCCAGTTAATCATCCTTCCTATAGTGTACGCACTGCACTGTATTATACATTGGAGTATAATTGGTACTGAGAATTATTTTTTTTTGTCACAACACATCTAGTAAAAATATAAAAGCATTTACTAGGTCTAAACTAGAACATATTTTATTATTAATAATATTATTTGGCTATATAGCATTTTAAAGGGCTTATTATATAAGCCCTTATATTTTAAGAATTCACAATTCAACTAAATTAAAGTAATGGGACGTGACTAATGAACACTTTTGAATTGAAATAATTTTTTAATTGCACATTTTCTTTTTATCAATGTATTTCAAACTGTCCCTCAAAATAACAGCCGTCAGATCTCAGGCCAACGTTCATGCCTGGATGTTAGGCAGTAGTTCGTAGCCATAATGGTTTCTTTGTTCAAGGTAGTTTGGAAAGGTACGCGAAAAAAGAATAGTTTTTTTTCACTTTTTATGTGAAAACTTTTTTTTTTTGCAAAAAAAATAATAATTGCTCCAGTACAAACAAAGAGTTTAATTTTCTTCAACTGTTGAGATAAACAGTTCTTGAATAACTATCAAGAGCTTGGTGGCATTATCTAATAAACTTTTTAAATGAAGAGAAAAAATTGTCATTAGATTCTAGAACAACCTTGACAGATATTCAAGAAATTTTGAGGTCAACATGTGAAGAAAATTAAATTCTATATTCGTACTGGACAAATATTTTATTAATTTTGGGCCAAAAGAATGTTTTGCCTATAAAAGTGAAGAAAAAAACACAACCTTTTTTTTCTCTCACGTCCCCTTCCAACCCGAAGTTATATGTTTGTGTTAAAGTGCAGTTGACGTGAACGACATGTTTGTCAGGGAGTGAAACTCACCCTTATCGCAGTGGGGGAGTTGGAATTATCGACAGGCTGACACTGGAAACTATATTGACCCCACCAGCCTCCCATCAAGCACTGCGGGACAACACACAATCAGCACACGGACAACGAACCAGAGAGCGAGAGAGACCGTATTCTAGAGTCCACTCATGAGCGCCGTGCTTTGTCTTGTGTTTGGTTGGTCTCTCCTCGCTGCTGTGGGGAATAGACGACTCGAGTGGACCCGGGAATACGCTCTCAGGTCTGTCTCCAACCTGTCTCTCCCACGTGACATCTCGCGTGCGGATATTATACGAGTCACAAATTGGTTAGGTAGTCAAATCAAAACGAGAATTAATCAATCTTGTTAAACATTATTGTAGATTACTTACTAACTAAAAATTATTTTATTTTTAGTTAGTTATGGATTAGTAGATTAATCATATTTATTGAAAATATTATATTACATACCTAGTAGAAACTTTGTAAAGTTTCGATTTCTATATCTTGAAAACAAATTAAAAAAAAATATATTACAACTATGTAAAGCTACACGATTATTTAAAAATCACGTTGTGGGGAGTTTGCTTATAGTAAAAAAAAAAGGTTGGAGACCAGAATGCTAAACCAAAATGCAAGAATTAAATCAATACAAAGAGCATGCTCATTAAATTAATATTTATCGAAGTTTCTTTTGATAGTATTTATTACTATCATAGCTCAAACGGGGCACTCACTATCAGATAAGATAATACAGCTTAATTTAGTTCAGCAGGGATATTATTGATCCTTTTCCATTTCTTCCCTAGCCAATGTTACTAACTCGAGGTATGATAGATCAATTTCTAAATTGAACACGAGAATTGGTGACTTGACACTTGTGACAGAGAGATACTCAAGATAGAATGTTAATTCACTAAAAGGTAGCAAGTAAACCTATCGGCATTGACCAATAAAATGCCCTATAAGCTTTTCAATAACGATTTTTATCAAAAATTCTAAGATTTTATTTTTATTTTGTAAAGATATTAATATTTAATTAAATTGGTAAATATAAATAATTTCATAAATGCAAGTATTTTTGAAACTCTTAGAAATATTTCACTTGTCGAAAGTACAAAGTTACTTTTAGTTTATATATTTTGTGCCCAACTTTTGACCCATACATTTTAATGTGCTAGAGTAACTTCACGCGCACACTACCTTAAACAACTGTGATGAAACACTCTTGTAGGGGACTGTAGATTATATAATGAATAGTATCTGGCAAAGGACTCTAGCGGGGAGCGTAGCTGATTTATAAAAAGATTATCATGTAAAGAAGTGTAACTGATGTACATAAATATAATCCTGTAAAGGAGTGTATCTGATGTAAATAAAGATAATCTTTTAAAGGACTCTAGCTGATCTAAATAAAGATAATCCTGTAAAGGAGTGTAACTGATGTACATAAATATAATCCTGTAAAGGAGTGTATCTGATTTAAATAAAGATAATCTTGTAAAGGAGTGTAACTGATGTACATAAATATAATCCTGTAAAGGAGTGTATCTGATGTAAATAAAGATAATCTTTTAAAGGTCTCTAGCTGATCTAAATAAAGATAATCCTGTAAAGGAGTGTAACTGATGTACATAAATATAATTTTGCAAAGGACTCTATCTGATGTAAATAAAGATAATCTTGTAAAGGAGTGTAACTGATGCACATAAATATAATCTTGCAAAAGACTCTAGCTGATGTAAATAAAGATAATCCTGTAAAGGAGTGTAACTGATGTACATAAATATAATCTTGCAAAAGACTCTAGCTGATGTAAATAAATAAAATCTTGCAAAGGACTATAGCTGATGTAAATAAATATAATCTTGCAAAGGACTCTAGCTGATGTACATAAAGATAATCCTGTAAAGGAGTGTAGCTTATGTTCATAAAGCTAATTTTTAATGGCCCACGCAGAGATCCGAATGGAGAATATTTTAACAGATAATATTTCACCGTAGGAAAAACCATGGCAAGCTACTGAGTGTGTCTTGATGTATGTGATACAATGTTTTATATATAGAATGTGTTAAATGATCTCTCAACACAAGTTTATTTGTCGACGAGACCACACTTTTAGGAAACCTATAAGAATCACTTGTTTTCAACCTTATTCCACACCACAGGAAAACTATTTTTTAAACAGACCCCCTCTAGACGATAGTTATATCCTCTGATAAAAAATAGAGCTACTTTATTAAATATCACTTGCGCTATTAAAAATAGAGTTTGCCCTTATTTATAAATAAAATCTTTACCAAGCAAAACTCAAGAGACTTGAACTGGTATTATTTATTATCGCTAGAGCACATATATGAATATTAAAGCTTCTGTCGAATCAATAGAGTTAAGCACAAGTTTTGTTTACCAGAGCAATTGATTTAACGCAACGCCTCGGTCACAGCCGAACTGAAGTACAAGCGTCAAGCAAGCAAAACATCAAAACTAAACTATTTTCAGAAAAAAACAACAGGAATCACCCAACTAATAATCTCAAAGCTATTATTTGACTTCTATGCATAGTCCTACATTAGGATAATTGATGTCCGATACCGACATATTGAGTCAACTTTCGATAGTGATGTCAACAAAATGTCTTCTCGTGGGTATAATGAATTAACAATCATATTAAACAGGCTTTGGTTTTGGATAGTGAGACAACATTTAAAAGTCTGCGAATCTTTGACAAAAAATAAAGATAGTAAAATGTATAATGACCGTTAAGTATGGGCCAATATAAAGACAGTGGTCTATTTTTTTCTCTCCGTATTTCTTGTAAAGGAATTTTATGGAATAATGTAAGCCATTTCCTTCTTCCACAAAACACATATATTGTAGACTTAAATCTATGTCATGCACACTACACTAAGCACTGATCCCTTTTTGGACAAACACGTTCTAAACTCTACAAACAACACCACGTACGTCGGACACGTCTGATGTGCATTGTGCTAATAACAGCGTGCAGGTGTGTGTGAAGCTGAGATACAAGTCTCCTATAACAATTACAAGCTACACCCTATGTATTCACATTACCTGTAAAAAGTCACTGCAGTCTGTAACATAAGATATTGGTAGACTTTCCACGAGTTTGTGCAGCAAATAAAGGTCAAATAAAACTGCCACCTACATATTTAACGGTGTATATAATATAAACCATATAAGAGGTCTCAGAATTATTGGACTAACACGGCAGGGGCACTGCCGAACTGTCTGGCAGCCGCCGGACTCATTTCACACGACAGTTTGTCGACTAGCAATATTATTTACATGACAATATCCATTGGAGATATATAACGAAATTATAATCTAATATTGTCATTGCAACGATCAGTGAAAGGAAATACCGATAATTTCATTGATACACATATTTAGCTCTCTTCCAGGATCAAAATCATGACAACAGATTACAGATGATTAGACATAAACAATTTAATCAGTAAGTTTAACACCGTGGCTATTAACGACTTAACAAAAGAGATAGGGATTGATAGAGCGACTTCTAAAAATATTCACCAGGATTAGTGGTGTGCTATGAGAAAACCAATGTTAAAAATCATCTGTGGGGAATCAACCTTGGTGAACAAAGCCGAGATTCAACCCTTGACCTTCCCTGTCACTGGAAATTCAGTCTATCTGGAGCCTGAAGTCTTAGACCATGTGCCCACCAGTGTACTGACATGAAACTAAAATAAGAGGATGAAGAGAGTGAATTTCAGTACATTCGCCTGTAGAGATAGTGGTAGCATATAAGTGTGGGGGAAACCCACATTCGATGAAACTAGATGGGGATAGAGCTCAACTAGAGTCGAACCCACTAATCTCAAGGGAAAAACCAGTAGGTTAAATAAGAAGATTGCATTTCTGGATTATTTAAAAACCAGCCACATCCACTTATGCCAAAAGCATAAAAAACATGACTTAAGGTGGGGTGGAAGGGGACGCGAGAAAAGGCCAGTATTTTTGCAGTTTTTATGGCAACACATTTTTTTGGCCAAAATAAATAAAATTTGCTCCAGTACAAACATAATAGAGTTTAATTTTCTTAACTTGTTTATATCAACAGTTCCTGAATATCCATCATTAGCATAACAGCATTAGATGATAAACTTTTTAAATGAAAAGAAAAAGTTCTCATTAAATTTCAGAACACCGTTGACAGATATTCAAGAACTGATGAGGTCATCATGACTGAAGAAATTTAAATTCTATATTTGTGCTGGAGTAATATTCTATTTATTTAGGCCAAAAAATGTTTCACCATAAAAACTGCAAATAACAATGTCTTTTCTCGCTTCGGCTTCCATTCCACCTTAAATTCATAAACTAAAAGAGTTGGAGTGGGTGTCGAGAATAGTGCGCGAGAAAATGCTAATCCTTTCTGATAAGTGCGCCCCTGGCCATTAGTCCAAACATTCCGCTTTACACTGGACAGGTGGGTTAGGAAATTAGGCTTTGGACTTAGTGATCCCAAACGGGAAACCAAATAATCTATTCGATGTTAAAGTTATGATTTAAAAAATATAATTAAATTAATGAGAAAGATACGTAAAGAGAAGATTTTGTACCAAAATAATTCCACACCAAAAACTAGCTGGAAAAAAAACTTTTCCAAACAAATGTACATTGTACACATGTATTTGTAGTAGTCTTGTAGACAATGAACGTTTATGGTGTTAGTCAAAATTCCTTTTAAACAAATCAAAAGAGGAAGGTTTCAATTTTCTCTTTGGAAATGGTTTCTCTCGTTTCAAAGCTGCAAGAAGCTACTACGGTTGCAGTGAACTCAATTTGCACCAACATAATAACAAAGCATACATTTCAAATGTCTATGACACTCGTTCACCTTTTCAATGGCAAAAATACACAGCAAAGAACATAACAGTGCTTCATCTGAAAACATAAGAAACAGTAATTAACTCAATTACATCTAAAACCAAGAAATCAATATAGTAGGCCTATTAGTTGTATCCATAGGTACAAAGTCAAATGTTATACAAATGCATACATTTCTATAACATTTTAAAATGACGAGCAAACAAAATTGTAATAACTTAAACATTATACAACCAATTATGAGCTTTCAATATTTTTATTTTTTTAATAATGGCTTGAGTTTTGGTATGTCTTAAATTATTAGTCGTATCAGTTCTAAAAATATTTCTTAGTCTCATAGGCTATATTTTGTATTACTTAGTAAATAATGCAAAATATATTTTTAGGTTCATATATCACTGCACACATATACACAAAAAAACTTTTATATAAAACATTCCAAAACTCAAAATACAACGTTGTAATAATACTCTTGCAAATTACATTGAAATATCACGTGATACCTATCCAACTCTAAGCCCATGATCCAAACTTAATAAATAATTATTGTAAAAAAGAACAAAACTAAAATAATTTCTAAAAAATGCCAAAAGTTTGATAATTTCTTTCACAAAAAGTAGCCAGATTTTCAGTATAGATTACAAAGTAATTAGGTAACTTTTTGCGATCAGAATGTATTTACTTGGAAAGGTAGCAGACTAAGCTATGGCCTATCTTATGAGCTGAGCCATAGTGGAACAATGTAAGGTAAGCTTTCTACCTTTCAGGGTAAACGAAGGGTATAATCTACTAAGCACAATATATTGTTAGCGTTTGAGGTAAATTGACTAGCAATTAGTGCTGGTGATTTCGTTGGGTCTTGTTTAATATGTATTTAAGCTCAACATTAACTTTCAACACAAATTTAAAAACCAAAATAAAATAGAGATAAATTTCATATTACTAATTTTAAATTCTAAAGATTATTATTTAAAATGTATTTTACTACTTAAAAAATAATTAGGACTGATATATTTTTCTATAGAAATGATTTGTTAAAATATTATATTATTTTAGTAAAAATTGTTATTCAGTTCATTTCATATTTGTATTTTTAAAAAGGTTGCCTAACATAAATATTTTATGTTTTAATAAGAAATATCTATGCTTTCTATAAATTTTGAAATTTAGTGGAAACACTTTGATTAACACATCCAAGTGAACGCCAGATCCAAAAACTCTGTTGGTTTTTTAAAAAGCACGTTTAAAAAGTATATATATTTAACCATAACTTACTATTGACGGAGGATATTTTAAATACACACTTCGGATAACCTCTTAGACATGGTAATTCCCCAAACTCAGAAATTATTTAAATATTGTAGAACACGACAGGAAATTATTTTTAAACATATCTATAGAGTGAAGTTCTCGTTCCAAGCAAGTTTATTAAACAGATAATTCTTTCACTTTTCAAAGTAAGAAATAAAATATATGTGATATTAATGCACACCTCAGTGTATCAGACAAACTCCACGCTTGTATTGGAGTAAACCATTCAAACAACTAATTTCTTAGACTAGTTGGGGCCTATATAATGAATACCTACTTTTTCACCCTTTTATATATCAATTATATAGCTATATTATTTTTATGTAGATACATTATATATTATAAATGGGCTAAAATTATATACGATATAAGATTTAGATAAATTAGGAAGCCTTATGTAAATTGTGTATATATATACATAAGTATATATATTATGCAAAGCCTTTTATAATTTTTAAATAAAAAATATACAAATACAAAGCCTAATATAGTATGTGCACATATATATACATATACAGATTATGTAAGTCTTCCTAATTTATCCAAATCATGTATCGTGTAATTATAACTATCACCCATTAAGCGAGTTAGATAGTTTAGTATGCCCTAGTCATATATTATTTTTTGTGTAAATTATCGCTAGATTATTTTGTTTAAAACAATATCATGTTCTAAAAGCTACTTATTTGGTCCTACATGGTCAGATTAATACGTAAATTAACCTGTTGTAATTTTAATATTCTAACAAATAATGTACCACTCACAATATTACTATTCTGCCCTTTATAATGTATGAAGAAAATAAAGTTTCAAATTAACTCTCCACATCTATGCTATATAAAATGGGCAGTTTTTTAAATTTAAGAATCTTTGGGGTCAAGAATTTTGAACCATAGGAATCAAGTCGTGATAATTATGTCCAAAGAAAGAGTTAATTAAAACTGGTTTGATACTCAAGTTGTAAATCGCCAACATTGATGGGTAAGAGTTCCCATTGTTTTATTACTTTTTGAAAATCAAACATGAGGGAATCTATAGTTTTCGTAACACCACCATTTGTTAATAAATTTCTTTTTATAAAATAATTGTTAAATCTAATTAAGTTGGAAAATCACAACAACAACAAAAAGACCCGCCTTTGTGGCGTAGTTAGCTAACGCGCTAGTCGTGTTGAGCTAGACCACAGAGGACGGGGAGATCGAGGTTC
>CABFOW010001138.1:53147-65015 GCA_902141385.1 Timema californicum | reverse complement strand
CCTAAATGGTTTTCCACTCTCCCTCCACGCAAGTGTGGGTTCACTTCCTCTAAAATTCAACCTTCCCAATTCCTAATCCATTAGTGTAATTAGTACTTAAGCGTATAGCCTGAACAGGTAGTAAGACGCGGTGCTAAATAAACAACAAAAAGACCAGATAAGATTAACTTTTCATTTAACAGTAAAAGTATTTCGTTCCTCCCGAGTCTAGAGAGCAGACAGTTGAAGGACGGTACGCGACAAGTCAGTGACCTACTTTTGTTGCCGACAAGAAACAAGGTGAGAATGAGGCAATTAATTCAAACAAGGTCAACAGAAGATAAAGAATCCAAATATTATTTCCAACGTAGAATACCGCACACGGCGGGTGTTTATTCCTTTGTTTCAAGAACCCCAATCGTTGAAAGTGATCATCTTCGACCAGCGTTCAATCTATGTGAGTCCTAGCTCCACGATCATCGCACGTTACAAGTATGGCTGCTTTACATTTATAACACTCAGGAATATAACTCGTATGTAAAATTGGACTTGTTTCAAAATATACCAGTCGCTTTTTATTAGAACAGTAATTATTGTAGTTTGATATTAAAATAATTGCTTTATTTATCATAAACTTGCGTCATTAAAGAGCGTTTCAAAACTTGTTTTAAGCACCGCGTCTTACAACCCGTTCAGGTTATACGTTTATGTACCAATCACACTAATGGTTTTAAGAGTTAGGAAAGTTATATTTAGAGAAAGTGTATCCACATTTGCGTGGAGCAAGAGTGGAAATACTTTTAGGAAAAACCACCCTCATTGTGCCAGAGAGATTCGAACGTTGATCTCCCAGTCATCAGCAGTCTAGTCTACTGCGAGAGTAACGCCTTAGACCATGCGGCCACCAAAGTGGGTCAAGACATAAGTCACGAGTTGACATTACAATAGAAACCAATATTTTTAATTTACAGATATTTTAAATGTATATATATATATATATTTAAAATTAAGTTTCAATTAATTTTTAACAAAACCAATTAGCTTATATAGTCTTGACAAGATAGTCAAAAATGATTCTCAAAACAGCAAAATGGGTTTAGATATGCTATTATTTTTCTAGAATACGTTTAATTGTTTTAAGGAATGAAACATACTATTTTTAAATCTACAAATACGAATGTGTTGTTCCTAATCTAAATGAGCTCGGAGCGGTTTCGTCTTGTTTTTAATATTTAAACTATGTAACTATTTCCTCATGGGTGAATTCAAAACAAAATTTTAGAAGATTTCTGAATTATATATTTTAAAAAAAGCTCATTTATTTGAGACTACAAACGTTGATTTTTACTTAAATAATTCTTAGGGCTTATATCTAAATCAGATCCTAATAGTTTTCTCTGTCCATAAAGAATTATAGTGTGTAACAGTTAGAACCCGGTCCCTGCCGATCATAATTATAGAATAAAAACAGCGAACACTGTATTTATAATATGAACCATCTAGCATAGCTCGAGTTTGTCCCTCTACAAGGGGAAGTGAAATATCGCACTTATTTTCAAGTGCCGCTTTGAAATGTGAAAGATAAGCTTTAGTGAGGAGGTCATAGTAGCTGATATTTACAAAAGTTACTCAAACTATTTTCGTTTGGTACGTACATCAAGTCACGTGATATGCAATTGTCACTTTTGGTAGATATTGATTTACTGACTAATAATATTTACATTAATTAATGTTTCTAGCCTGTGGCCTGGGTATTTTATTCAAGCAATATATTTTCCACTACCAGTTTGCTATGCCTATCGAAGCTTCGTATGCCTTATAATCTAACTTAAGACTAGGACAGTCAGGGTCCCGAGTTTGATTCCCGTCAGAGACGAAAAATGGATAATTGGTGAAAGGTGGGTTTACCCTTTCACGGTGATGATTTAACATCTGGGGCCTGGATGTTGTGCCTGTCCTAGTCTTAAGTTGTATTATACGTCATATGATGCCTACGACAGGCCTAGTCAGCCAGTAGTGGGAAAAATATGGCTTGAATAAAAAACTGACCTGGATCAAGGTCCGGAAACAGTAATGGATTTAAAGTACAGGTGAACTGGTATCCAGCAACACAAGCAAACTTGAAGTATTTACATCTTTTGGAGATCACTGTGGGACCATGAAATAGACCAATCAGTGGCCAGTATAACCCCGTATTACCGACCAAATTCATGACCATCTAGAATAATTTCCGCTCTAAAGATGAACGAGGAAAACAACGTGTTCAATAATAAGCCCTCTGAACTTGTCAAGCATTGAACGTACCTCGTAGAACAGCCACGAGCTGAAGATAACCTGGAACAGGTTGTAGGCGATCAGGACGTTCCTCAGCTCAAAGGGTTTCCTGTTTTCCATCAGTTTGGGGCCTGCGAACTTGGTGAGGTAGACGTACGACAGACAGATGGCCAGCGTGGGGAATGGACTGGACATGAGTGGCCAGTGACTCGTCCTCGGGTCTGGAACATCATCATCATCATTGTGAACATTCTTTACATGGGGGCTTCAAAAACCACGTGACTTTATCTAGACCAGTACACACTACAGTACACATTTCATAGGAACGGCCTTGCGTCTGTCAGGTCATGTGGTCTTCCACTGTCAATTTTGATAGATATTATCAATACATAAAACTACTCTTAAAAAAAACTAGTAAAATTCTATCGTTTTTAGCAGCAAAAAAGTATATTTAAACATTAATTATTTTTAAAAAGGGCTTTCAATTATTAATTGGTACAAACATAGGCCCACACTAACGAAACGTACGAAACGCTATTCCCCTGTTGGTCTGATACATCTCTACAAACATCTGAAAGGCCAGTCCTTTGTTGGTCTGATACACCTCTACAAACATCTGAAAGGCCAGTCCTTTGTTGGTCTGATACACCTCTACAAACATCTGAAAGGCCAGTCCTTTGTTGGTCTGATACACCTCTACAAACATCTGAAAGGCCAGTCCTTTGTTGGTCTGATACACCTCTACAAACATCTGAAAGGCCAGTCCTTTGTTGGTCTGATACACCTCTACAAACATCTGAAAGGCCAGTCCTTTGTTGGTCTGATACACCTCTACAAACATCTGAAAGGCCAGTCCTTTGTTGGTCTGATACACCTCTACAAACATCTGAAAGGCCAGTCCTTTGTTGGTCTGATACACCTCTACAAACATCTGAAAGGCCAGTCCTTTGTTGGTCTGATACACCTCTACAAACATCTGAAAGGCCAGTCCTTTGTTGGTCTGATACACCTCTACAAACATCTGAAAGGCCAGTCCTTTGTTGGTCTGATACACCTCTACAAACATCTGAAAGGCCAGTCCTTTGTTGGTCTGATACACCTCTACAAACATCTGAAAGGCCAGTCCTTTGTTGGTCTGATACACCTCTACAAACATCTGAAAGGCCAGTCCTTTGTTGGTCTGATACACCTCTACAAACATCTGAAAGGCCAGTCCTTTGTTGGTCTGATACACCTCTACAAACATATGAAAGGCCAGTCCTTTGTTGGTCTGATACACCTCTACAAACATCTGAAAGGCTAGTCCCCTGTTAGTCCGCTACACCTCGCCAAACATATGAAAGGCTAGTTCAAATTTACCTAAAAGTTTTTAGGTTATTTTAAAAATATGGTAGCTCCTTCCACCCATTCACCCTTCCAATACTTCCTTTATTTGACAAGTGTAACCTTAACTAATGATTTGCGTTGACAACTTAAACAAGATAACTTATTTAATATAATTGTATCCAATGTTAGATGTGTACTAAAAACTACCCCAGTTGCTGGGGATGATTTCCGCACCACTTTAACAAAGCTCAACACTTCCCCATGTCGGAGTAGATAACAATTAATTATTAATACCATGTTAGGCAACAAGAACTCGACTACAGAAAAAACCTCTTCTGAAATATCAGTTTAGGTACAGAATAAACCCATGAATGAGTTAAGTTTGACATAACAGTGAAGGTCATCTGTACGTGTTTACAACGGAGAAAGCGCCCATTCATGGGCCAAACGTGTTACTATTTTACTCTACTAACATTAGCGGTGGACCATATTTACTAAAACCAGTGGTCAGTTACGAAGGATTGTCAAGGGATATAAATATTTTGACTAAACGACACTAAAAAGGCTTCGTCTTTGAGATTTAGCTTGAGTTTTGTAAATTTCATTTTATATCATATCCAGAATACATCTTCATTTAATTTTGATACGTACTTACTCTATGGAATTAAGATCTCAAAAGATCATGGCCACACTTACAAAAGTCACCTATCCCCATTTTGAGCTAGTTCTATCCAGTCCACCCAATTACACCCTATCCCTATCTTGAGCTAGTTCTATCCAGTCCACTCAATTACACCCTATCCCTATCTTGAGCTAGTTCTATCCAGTCCACCCAACTACACCCTATCCCTATCTTGAGCTAGTTCTATCCAGTCCACCCAATTACACCCTATCCCTATCTTGAGCTAGTTCTATCAAGTCCACCCAACTACACCCTTCCCTATCTTGAGCTAGCTCTATCCAGTCTCCCCCCATTACACCCTATCTCTTTCAGGTTCATTCTAATATAAGTCTCCCATCTGTGTCTAGATATTTCCAATGGTCTATTCTCAATGGGTGTACCAGTCAGCACCACGAACATGGTTCTAGATTCTTCCATTCACGCTGCATGTCCTACCCACCGTAATTTATGAGATTTTAATATCTTATAAGTGGCTTGTGATGAACACACAGTATGTAACTCTTCATTATGTAAACCCATACACTATATTTACCGTATTTATAGACAACATCAACTAATAGGTCATAAGACTAGTGTGTTCAATAAGGTGTATACAATTTTTAAAATATTTACCAATTTATTTTAGAAACATAAATCCCTAACAAGATTTAGACAGTTTTTACTAGTCTACATCTAATTAATAAACGTCAATTAACAATATCCAAGAGGTTTTGTAATTGTACTTATCAGAGAGATTCTTAGGCAGTTTTAAAAACTATTAATTTATTAATTTGAATTAGTTAAAAAAAATGACACCTGTAAACTGGGATTGAACCCAGCATGCCAATTCTCTACCACTGAGCTATCCAGAATTTGTCCCACGTGCAGGGTCATTCTTCAGTCATAGTTGGAGGCTGAGACGATTCCGCATGTCCATCACAGATTCGGCCTAAGAGTGAAGAATGAACCTGAGCACGGGATAAATCCCAGCCGGAGTAGACGGATTTTTCTTGATCGATAAAAATCCGTAAACAATTTCTTTCGGAGGGGAAGTATAACCGTCGGTCCCATATCGATTTTGGCACGTTAAAGAACCCTGGAGGTTATGTAAAAATACCTTTCACGGCAAAATTGGTAGGTCCTTTCGATCTAACCCATATAAATTCTCGTGCTATGATATAATCAGTTGGTTCAAAAAGTGAACGTTAAATACCTCAAGTAAACGAAAAAAATAAATAATAATAATTGATAGCTCAGTGGTAGCTCATTGGAGCGTAAAGGCAATAGTTCTGGGTTCGATTCCCATGTGCTGGTGTCATTGTTTAAAACTAGTTTAAATTAATTTAACTGTGGTCTTCTCCATACGACCAGCGCCTTATTTACATTAATCTGCATCCAATGTGTTGATGTTTATACATTTATTATCCCCATTACAATAAATAAGTGACAAATGAAACATGTTTTCAGAACAATGTAATGTAGGCAACATTTTCTGGACTTTTTACGTATATTAATCTGGCAGAGTTAATATTTATTTACTATGAAATTTCCCACGAATTTAATTTGTATATATATACAAACTAAAATATATATACATAATTAAGTTAAATTAATATATATATATATATATATATATATATATAAACATATTTTTTTAAATCGCAAAGTTGAATTTTTACAACTGTGAGTTAGGAGTACACCATTTTCTAAATTTAGATATTCCAGATCTAGAGTACCTGAAAATATTTACCCTCCAGACCAGAATATTTATTTACCTGTATTGGGTGTACTAAATAATATGTAGATATATACAAAAACCATAGAAAGGAAATCGGAGAGGCGAGCATTTCCTCATTAGTCTTATTATGAGTCCTTCAATGCGCTAGTACAGTTTATTATAAACTACGCACTTAAATACAATTTATCGACACGTCTCTAAGCAATAATAATAATACTTTATGAAATAAAGTTTAAATGTGTCTAGTGTTTAAAGTTACCCTAAAGTAAATAAAAGAATGGTAAATGATATAAGAACCACCTCTTTTTATCCTGTAAACTGAAACCATGGATTAAAATAACTTAACTCTATTAAAAAAACACTATATTGATCTAAACTACAGATTAATGCCACTTAAATATTCTAGTTAAAAAAGTATTATATTGGATTAGAGACAGAATAATGTAACGTAGCAATTTGACTAACAAAAGCGCTACATTAACTTAGTGAGAGAATAATGCAACATAGCAATTTGATCAATAAATATGCTACAATGTATTTGACGCCTAATTGCGCATATTAATTGTCTGTGTTCTACGAACTCCAAGGACCTACATATTTAAGTGACGGCGCATGGGAAATACCCACAGCTGGAAGCTTTTTGTAATGTTTTATTTTTGTTCCCATTTAGTCCTAACGGTGTCAGCATACATTAGGCATACTAGAAACAAAACAAAAGTCCCTTTATCTCATACACTAAACGGCAAATTAAATGTTTTGGTTTTGTGTTCATGTAATAATTTCTGAAAAAATGTTTGAAAAAAAAAAGTAATTTAAACTTTGATATGTTTAACTATTTACTAAATAAAATTTAACAGCCGCAGATTAGTATATTAGTATAGTAAATTGTTTCCCCAAACAAGGTATTTATTAAATTGTGTTTTATTTTAACGAGACCAAACATTTATATCAAAACAAAGATACATTAAAAATACTTTTGAATTTTTTTTTTCATATTTGCATTAAACGCTGTCTACTTGTCAAAAACACCCTATTTTTAATTCGGTAAGTATGTAACCCAGCGTGTATTACTACAATGCTTGTTGCATAATCCTCAGGAACTTTATATTTAGTTTTACTGGAACCACTGTGTACATAATTTGATCAGGTCTTATTTTAGTTTTGTTTTACTTCTATATAACGCATTAAGTAATAGAAAAATGAACTTTTTTACCTCAATATTTTTTCTTTGTTTTTGATCCGACCCCGATTTCGAGAACGCCTGTGTGCGTGTTTATATGCGTGCGTGTATGTATGTATATATATGTATGTATATATATGTATGTATGTACGTTATGTATGTATGTATGTATGTATGTATGTATGTATGTATGTATGTATGTATGTATGTATGTATGTACGTATGTATGTACGTACATGTCCATGGATGTAAATATTATATACGTATGCGTGCGCACAAGTGCCTTTATCACATATATTCCTTATTTGAAGAGTGGTACTTAGTAATAATTATTCTATCTAAGTTTGGTTCATGATAAATAAACGCTGAAACATAAAAAAATAAGGGCATGCTATTCAGAACCATACATAATAGAATTGATTTTTTAGATAATTCCAATAATATTTGATTACATTTCGTTTTTATGTAGAAAATATTTTGCATATAAATAATCTAGGTAAAACATATCCAGATCTGTTTAGTATTCGTCTGATTTTAATAACGCTACGTCCCAATGTCTATAAATACTATAACTAAAAAATGTTTTGGTCAATCTTTTTATTATTTGCTATAGTTAATTTATTCATCTCAGAAAGTAATATTAAAGCAGTGATTTAAAAAATTAGGCTATTTATAAACTCAACAAACAAATTATTTCAAAATCGCCAACAATTTGTATTATGTTTAAATAAGTTATAAAGGAACAAAGTAATAATTATTTTTAATTCAAATTGTTTACAAAATAACAAAATACCGTCCAGATATGATTAGATTCTTAAAGAACACAAGGTTTTATATATATTCTGCTTATTTTTTACAAATGTGATCATTTTCAATGTATGTTTTTTGAGCAAGTTCTAATAACATAACGACAACAGACAACTTATTTATCATTCAATTGCTATTATTTAGTTTTTCCCAAACCAGTGGGCATAAAATTTAGACGCATATTTTCTAAAACAAGGTACTAACAATTTTTATCATTCCTTTATATTTTTTAATGATAATCTTTATAATACATTTGAAAATGATATCCTGAACAGAGATCTACATTAAGAACAACGTCAAACACATTTTAAACTACCTTATACCAGACAATCAGAGGTTGAAAGAACTGATTCGAATATTATAATTATACAGGTGACCTGGCGGTCTAGGGGTAAGGTGTCAGACTTCTGTGCTGGTAGTTCGGTGTTCAATCTTCGGTCACGGCTCAGATTTATCTGATTGCCAAACCCTTCCTTCACCTCTGACAAGACGTGTATTAATCACAACTTGTGAAGGTGTGGAATGCCCGGCCTCCACCGTGGTTTCGGATTTCACGTTAAACTGTAGGTCCTCCATTTCATTTCACAATCACCCTACCATTACACATTAGCGTAAGTGCGTATAACGGGTAGTAAGACGCGGTGATAATAATAATAATAATAATGAATAAAAATATAACTGTACAAAGATCAAATCTTACAAAAATGATTAATATCCATTGAATTTGTCCTTTATCCTCTTAAAATCACGTACTCCTGGAAGAGAACGGTTTTCCATCTGCACCAGTGGGCACGTGGGATACATGTAAAGTGCATTCATTCTAATTTTTGTTTGAGAGGGGTTAAGCCTCCATTTTTATCTAGAGTAGCTTAGCCTGAATGGTTTTCTACCTTTCTTACAATCAAATTCATCTACATGTATTCTATTTTATCACTATTTAATCACTCCCCCGAGAGTATAAGAACGCGGTTTGTCCAGACGGGTAGTAAGACGTTAACTAAAGCTTTGGTTTGTTCGCACCTAGGACCACACTTTGTATGAGCTAAGGACCACTAGTATAGATGTCGAGGATAAGACTCACCTCCATTTTTGTTGATGAGATCGTGGAAGTCATCCATGAGCTGAACAATGAGCGCCATGTCGAAATTGGAACCCAGCAGCTCTGAAAACAAGAGAAAAACTGTCAAATTGGGTTAAATCTCTTTCAAAAAATATTGCAGCTTGCAAGATAAATTATGTGTATTTCCTTGTCAAGGTTTCCCTTTTATTTCGCTTGAACGCCCTTTTGATTAATTTATTGGGCTTCAGGAAAGGGTACAGCGCATTCTCCATGAATAAAAACTGGGTTATGTGCAGCTATAGTTCCAAAATGTGTTCAATAGCACTTAATTTAAATACTGTTTGTGCAGTGGAATGGTTGATAATTAAGACCTCCTGTGATTTGAGTAGGGATAAAGTTGCTTAGTACTAATATATAGCTTTATTATGTCATAGGTGACCTGGCGGTCTAGGGGTAAGGTGTCAGACTTTTGTGCTGGCGGCCAGGGTTCGATCCTCGGTCCCGGCACAGATTTATCTGATTACCAAACCCTTCCTTCACTTCTGACAATACATCTTGTGAATGTGGGGAATGTTTCGGATTCCACGTTAAACTGTAGGTCCTCCATTTCATCTCACAATCACCCTACCATTACACATTAGCGTAAATGCGTATAAGCCGGACGAGTAGTAAGACGCGGTGCTAATAATTATAATATTATGTCATCAATCCTTTTATAGTAGGGTCTATTAGTAGCTAGAATTAAATGATGGTGTGAATATCGAAACCCAATCTGCACACCCATTATTTTCCCAAGTAAGCATCCGTAGCAACAGCTTTGTCACACTCAGATACTTTCTAAAGTCGATACATGGAAACTTTGTTCTTTTTTAACTTAAATAGTTTCACATTTACCCACTTTACAAATATGTTTTCTCAGTTTAATAAATGAGGTCGATTTACAATCCTTACTGAAGGCGCTTGGCTCTGTCGAGTGTAAGTCTAAAACCTATTTGGTGTGATGGTGGGTGGAGGGTGAAAGGCGTAGCATGGCTTCACAACCGACCCACGTATCCTTCCGCGCCAACAAGAAAAGATGGATAATGGAAACCGTAAATGGTACTAGCTACCGAACAGGTCTTTCGGAAAAATCATACGTTTGGAAATATCAGTTTCATTGAGAACGAGTGAAATTTTTATGTTAATATTTTCAACACCCCTTCTAAGATAATGTATCGATGTTTATTAGGTGTTACATTTTCTTATTTTTTGTTATGAAGCTGGTGGTTTTCTATTGAAAAAATCAATTTTATCGATATTTGATCACTGTTAAAATTATAGAGGAGGTGTGTATATAAAAAGTATAAATTAATCAACATGTTTCTATTCTTAAACAAACTGTTTCCGAAAAGAAAATGGCAAAACAATAAAAATTCTTAAAGGTATCCGTTTGTTCCCAAGGCTCTGCATTTCCACGCCAAATGAAAAGGGCTAATCACCTTAAGTGACAAAAAATCCAGCTGAATAAATATGGAAAATGTTTCGAGTAATATTTAAACTGTCATAAAAGATGGTCAAAGTTCTTGTGAGTTGACTATACTAACGTAATATATATATATATATAAACTACTACGTACTCCGTAGCATGTACCAAAGAAAGAATACCATAACCAATGTTACACCAGCATGTTATTATCTTGGGCGATTCGCCAACAACAGCGCACGAGGAAGAATGTATCCTTATATGAGTAATTCTTACCGGAATTGTGAGATATTGGCATTCATTCTCGAGGATGGGGAAATACTGTTGGTTAAATAGTGAGAAGACACCTTGCATTCTCTTTAGCCGGATTAAGGATAAATGTGTTTACCTTTGAGGATAACAGACTACAAAAGTCAGCCTTCAACTATAATAATGATCATATAATTACTCAGAGATTATATTTTAGCATTTGGCATCATATCGATTTTAACATAATATTACTTGCCCGGGGGTTCACGAGTTTCTGACTTGAAAACAATCCAAACAGAATGTTTTATAGACATTATTACTAAAACAAAATTTCAAACCTCGTGTCTTACTACCCGTTCGAGTTATACGCTTATGTAATAATTGCGCTAATGGTTTTAGGGATCAGAGGGTTATATTTTATAGGAAGTGTGCCCACATTTGCGTGGAGGGAGAGTGGAAAAACTTTTTTTAAACCCTCAGTACACAGGGTTGTGATTTGAGTTTCTATCTCCCCATCATCGGCAGTCTAGTCTACTGTGAGAGTAGCGCGTCAGACCATGTTGCCACCAAAGCAGGTAATTTTTTTAAAGCACAACTAAAATATATCTTTGTGTGACCAGATATTTTTTGTGTCCTCTGGAAAAACTTTATGTTATATTCTATATACTTGGCTATGAAATGAGAGGACATTCCTATGAACAAATAACAAAGGAGACTGTCCTCACCTGGGTTTGAGCCCAGTGTACTCACATCAGTGGGCACAAATAGGAATAGACTTGTTTCGATGATCGCATGATTCAAGGCGTAGCTTTAGTGTTATACTAGACTGTAGATGGCAACGAGATTGGAGTCCAAATTCGGGATGTACTAAGGGTGGTTTCCACTCTCCCTCCAACGCACATGTAGGTACACTTCCTTTGATTTAATCCTTACTTATCCCTAACTCATTAGACGTGGTGCTAAAAAATAGATCTGGGATTATATTTTAATATGCTCAAACATCTTGTGGAAGGCGTTATTCTAAATACTAGTCTTAAATATCAGTGCTGCAGTCTATGTTTGGTGGGTGGGTGGGTGGGGGGGGGTGAGGAGTTTTGGGGGGGGGGAGTTATGACTATGATGTAATATTTAG
>CABFOW010001138.1:22291-52158 GCA_902141385.1 Timema californicum | reverse complement strand
CGAGCAATCCAGCTCACACAAGTTGAGAGTGAGTGGCATGTTTGTGATAAGGTGGGGGATTCCGCGAGCAATCCAGCTCACACAAGTTGAGAGTGAGTGACATGTTTGCGATAAGGTAGGGGATTCCGCGAGCAATCCAGCTCACACAAGTTGAGAGTGGGTGGCATGTTTGCGATAAGGTGGGGGATTCCGCGAGCAATCCAGCTCACACAAGTTGAGAGTGAGTTGTATGTTTGAGATAAGGTGGGGGATTCCGCGAGCAATACAGCTCACACAAGTTGAGAGTGAGTGGGAAACACATCTTTACAATTTCCACAACATGATACGCCTTTCATGTAATGATAGATCTTTATGTAAATATTCCTTACATATAAATCAGATTGGTAAACATTTCGTATAAGTTTAGGAGGAAATTTGCAAGTCAAAGTTGGGGAAATCAAATAAATTAATATAAAAAAGGAATACCCACACTAGTAGGAAAGTGGATAGATGAAAGTGGAAGGAAATTTTCTAAACCTTAAAAGTATACATTTAATTAATCTCATAGCTTAATTTGATACCAAAATGTGTAATTTGTTTCTCTATATACACATACATATATATTATATATATATATAATAAGTACCCGATAATTAGATACTTATTAACATATTGCATGATGTAGTTTGTTAAAACAGTAAGTTATTTACTATTTTAGCATACTTCAATAAATTATGGTGATGGGATATGTCCATAATTAATTATGTGTTTTAATTAAGTGACAAACATCACATTAATAAACCCAAGCTTAACTTTTTAATGCATTAATAGCCACATATTAATAGAACATAAACATTTCCTTTTAAAGAGTATAACCTTTTTATATTTTGTTTTGTGTATATTGTTATAGTTGAAAATGACAATAGATTTACTTTTAGTCATCAAAAAGTGGCTTTGAGGTATTAATTAAAATTAAAAGTTACTTTTAGTTAAAAAGGTGACTTCTTGTATCACCTGTTCAAACCATTAGAGCAAAGCTGAAATAGTAAACATAAATAGAGATAATATTCAAGTTACAAAATTCTTCTGTTTTTGAGCTTGTGGTTAATATAATAATTATTTACAAGCTACGTGGTGCTATAGTTAAGAAGAGAGTAATTAAGGAGCAATTATTTTGTACCTAAGGATTTTCTCAATAATTTAGCGCCTATCGAAATTATTAGACCATACCAGCTTTTACAGACGTTGCCATGTTTGTTAACGAATGTTATACAATCTCAACTAATCTTACTACTTGCACAGTTGACCGCACACGTGCATTGTTTTATAACCACCAAGCGATCAATTCACCAACTTGTGGAAATAGCACCAACACATGTTTACAGTGATGCAATTTCAGCGTTTAGGTACTTGAAATCAAACCTTCCAATCCCTAAGTCAGTTTAGTAGTGCATTTTTATATTGAGCTTAGGTTGTGCCATATAAGATCTTGTATTAGTGTACTATGATCGGTTTCTCAAATATTTAAAAAAGTTTATGAAGATAACTATTATAATCGAATACCCCCAATGTATCAACCTGAAGCTAATACAACACCCCAATGTATCAACCTGAAGCTACTACAACACCCCAATGTATCAACCTGAAGCTAATACAACACCCCAATGTATCAACCTGAAGCTAATACAACACCCCAATGTATCAACCTGAAGCTAATACAACACCCCAATGTATCAACCTGAAGCTAATACATACAACACCCCAATGTATCAACCTGAAGCTAATACATACAACACCCCAATGTATCAACCTGAAGCTAATACAACACCCCAATGTATCAACCTGAAGCTAATACATACAACACCCCAATGTATCAACCTGAAGCTAATACATACAACACCCCAATGTATCAACCTGAAGCTAATACAACACCCCAATGTATCAACCTGAAGCTAATACATACAACACCCCAATGTATCAACCTGAAGCTAATACATACAACACCCCAATGTATCAACCTGAAGCTAATACAACACCCCAATGTATCAACCTGAAGCTAATACATACAACACCCCAATGTATCAACCTGAAGCTAATACATACAACACCCCAATGTATCAACCTGAAGCTAATACAACACCCCAATGTATCAACCTGAAGCTAATACATACAACACCCCAATGTATCAACCTGAAGCTAATACATACAACACCCCAATGTATCAACCTGAAGCTAATACAACACCCCAATGTATCAACCTGAAGCTAATACATACAACACCCCAATGTATCAACCTGAAGCTAATACATACAACACCCCAATGTATCAACCTGAAGCTAATACAACACCCCAATGTATCAACCTGAAGCTAATACATACAACACCCCAATGTATCAACCTGAAGCTAATACATACAACACCCCAATGTATCAACCTGAAGCTAATACAACACCCCAATGTATCAACCTGAAGCTAATACATACAACACCCCAATGTATCAACCTGAAGCTAATACATACAACACCCCAATGTATCAACCTGAAGCTAATACAACACCCCAATGTATCAACCTGAAGCTAATACAACACCCCAATGTATCAACCTGAAGCTAATACAACACCCCAATGTATCAACCTGAAGCTAACTCCAATGTATCAACCTGAAGCTAATACAACACTCCAATGTATCAACCTGAAGCTAATACAACACCCCAATGTATCAACTTGAAGCTAATACATACAATACCCCAATGTAACAACCTGAAGCTTATACAACACCCCAATGTATCAACTTGAATTTAATACATACAACACCCCAATGTATCAACCTGAAGCTAATACAACACCCCAATGTATCAACCTGAAAATAACTCCAATGTATCAACCTGAAGCTAATACAACACCCCAATGTATCAACCTGAAGCTAACTCCAATGTATCCACCTGAAGCTAATACAACACTCCAATGTATCAACCTGAAGCTAATACAGCACACTAATGTATCAACCTGAAGCTAATACAATACCCCAATGTATCAACCTGAAGCTACTACAACACCCCAATGTATCAACCTGAAGTTAATACAAGACCCCAATGTATCAACCTGAAGCTAATACAACACCCCAATGTCTCAATCTGAAGCTAATACAACACCCCAATGTCTCAATCTGAAGCTAATACAACACCCCAATGTTATCAACCTGAAGCTAATACAACACCCCAATGTATCAACCTGAAGCTACTACAACACCCCAATGTATCAACCTGAAGCTAATAAATACAACACCCCAATGTATCAACCTGAAGCTAATAAATACAACACCCCAATGTATCAACCTGAAGCTAATACAACACGTGGGTGCAGCACCACACTAGGAAGCGACTGTCCAATCATCGGGGATTTGTTCTTTCCTATCCGCCGCCAACGCGGCATATACTGTACACGCTTGCTGGAGAAAGTTCAAGGGAGATTACAGAGGATGTCGTCACGGTGATTATACCCCGACACATCCAATTCTTGTTTTGTCTCGAGCCGGGAAAACAAACCGCAAATTACCACAAACACTTATAAAAGATAAAGATGTAGTGCTCATTCAAAGGGAATTCTCCTCAAGAATAATTTCACTGGAACTTCCATATTTCCTATGATTGCTTCACACTATAATTATTATGTTTTTATATTAAAGGAATTGTTTGTCCATCCACGAGGGGTTTTCCACTAGCAATTATCATTTAGTTCCCATTATCATCCCTTCTTCCTTTACACGTTTAGTAATGCTAGACCCAATTCGGTGGCTGCATGGTATAAGGCGCTACTCTCGCAGTAGACTAAATTTCTGATGACGGGGAGATCGAGGCTCAAATCGCAGTCGAATGTATTGATGGTGGCTTATCCAAAATGATTTTTCACTCTCCCTCCATGCAAATGTGAAGTACATATCTTTAAATATAACCTTCCCAATCCCTAATACCACTATCGTAATTAGTACATAAGCGTATAACCCGAACGGGTGGTAAAACGTGGGGCTAAAAAAAATCTGAATAGGTTGACATTAGTCACTTTCAGTCAGTCAATGTTTGCAATAAATATCTTCTGTTAGCTATCACTTACCACCCTTACAGTCAATGTTTGCAATAAATATCTTATGTTAGCTGTCACTTACCACCCCTCCAGTCAATGTTTGCAATAAATATCTTATGTTAGCTGTCACTTACCAGCCTTACAGTCAATGTTTGCAATACATATCTAATGTTAGCTGTCACTTACCACCACTCCAGTCAATGTTTGCAATAAATAGCTTATGTTAGCTGTCACTTACCACCCCTCCAGTCAATGTTTGCAATAAATATCTTATGTTAGCTGTCACTTACCAACCTTACAGTCAATGTTTGCAATAAATATCTTATGTTAGCTGTCACTTACCATCCTTACAGTCAATGTTTGCAATAAATATCTTCTGTTAGCTGTCACTTACCACCCCTCCAGGAAATGTTTGACATAAGTATCTTATGTTTGCTGCCACTTACCACCCCTCCAGCCTTGGCTGTCCTATAGATTATCATCTCAAGTTGAAGGTGCACTATGATATTAACCCTATGCCCAGCAGCCAAATGGTCCGAGGTCAATCGAAGTAGGCCAGTCAGTTGGCTCATCAGAGACGGCGGTGCATATTAAACTAGCCCTACACGCAACAGTGTACCATTGTTACCATCAGATAACACTGCGGACCATTCAAGGCAGGTATCAGGCCTGGACATTACGATACGTACTCGCTCCCAATCATCTTCTGGAAGCTTTCACAGGACCTAGTGGCTGGGGAATACTTTTAAAATACACTCGGCAAAACCAGAATTACTTTGATTTATTTTTGGTCTGGAAATATATTTATGAAGAAAAGTTCTACTTTGGTTCATCCAATTAGGAGGAATTTCAATAGGTTCTATTTTGATAGTAGATAAAGTGAATACAAAAATATTTATCTCGATTTATTAAAATTCGTGACTTGTGGAGTACTTCAGAACATACACCTAGTGACCAACAGAGAATTGCAGAGGGCAAACTTCTTTTAAGAAGTTTGGCTTAAGATGAAGTTCCATCGATGCCAAATTTTGTGTGTGTGTGGAAATATAAAATTGTACGTGTGTTTCACCATAAATGTCCACAGTTAAACTAATTTATATGAATTAAACGTCTAGCTGGTGATGGTTGGGGCTCAAAGCCTGACTGGCTCAAATAAGGGTGTTTTTTCATAAATGGTTGTCCACTTTCCCTCCATTCAAATGCAGTTACATTAAATCAAAATTACAACTTCCTCATATCCACCTTACGAGTGTAATTAAAAGCGGATATTTCGGACGGGTAATACGACGCGGTTAAAAAATCAAACAATAACATAAGTTTCTACTAAAATGCTTTATGGTGATATGCTATGTTTTGCATGTAGATTGTTTTCATCAATTTATTTAATTGCTATTACTGTGTTTACAAATATTTCTTATTTTAGTTATTACATTCAACACAAATGTTGTTAACGACTTAATATAAGGCGTAGGATTGATAGGGCAAAGTAAAAGAATATGCATTCACATTTGCTTAAGAGAGGTGGAAAAACCACTGTGATAATTCAGACCAACTCCCTATGTCCTCTCCGTCACCAACCAGTCCAGTCTAGTCTATTGTGTTAAACTCCCTATACCGTGTGATCAATTTTATCAAACTAAATAGTTGAGAGTGACCCGTAAACTTACTCTTTCATTTAAATATTTATCTTTAATTAAATGGGGCTCAGTTCTTTGTAGTAGACTCCACTACTAATAGTTAAGTCTACTCCAAAGAACTAGGCCCCACTTTATTACATATAAATGTTGGACAAACTTGACGCAGACATAGAACGCATGATGCTAAATAAACTTAAATTATTATTACTACTATTATTTTTTAAATGAATGTGTGCATGGGCGCTTGCAGTATTGGGCAAAGCAGGTTCTCGCCTCCTTGGAATCCCCAATTTAATTTAATACATGTAATGTTTTCTTTTACATTTTTTAATCTTATAGTTTGCATTACAATTTCTTCAAACAAAGGTGCTTTTGTAGAGACAGTTATAAATCAATTTGGTAAAAATCATAGATTACTTCAGTTTCTACATTAGTAGGCAGTGTTTTATGTAATTATGTTAAAAGAGTTTAAATTAGAAAATTGTAATAAATTAAATCCAATCAAAAGTGTTTATCATAGCTCACTAAAACAATAACAATTTATCCATTTTTTTACCTTCCTAGGATTTCTTTCCTAAAAAAAGTAAGCTTATTGAGTCAATGTATAGTAATGAGGATGATAAGAGATTTTTGATTATTAACACCTAATTTCCAAACTTAAGGTAATATTTATGATACCAGATTTTTTATAGAGCTATTAATCAAATAAAATTTTATTTTTTATTTTAAATTTAAGACAGTTTATTTTTTATAAGTTTATAGTACTAGTTGATTTCAGGTTGAAGCCAAGCCCTGCTCTTTGTAGTTTCTATATTCTTAGTATATTTACAGTGCCAGATGATGTCAGTGCCTGCAGAAGGTTGCCCAGGCGCACGCCTGTAAAGGTGGATGGAAGAATATATCTGGCCCCCTCTCCCTCCCCCCGGAAGAATGTACGCGGGTGCCACGGAAGGTGTGTATAAGCCCCACTAATGTCATTTGTGTAGCACCCCTGTACTACTATCCTTTCGGTTTATTCGATTATGTACTAAACGTTAATGGTTTTAGGGATTAGGAAGATTATATTTAGAGGAAGTGTGCCCGCATTTCCGTGGAGGGAGCGTGAAAAGCTATTTAAAAAAAACTCCTTCAGTACACCCGACCAATATTTGAACCTTGACCTACCATCATCGGCAGTGTAGTCAACTGCGAGAGTAGCGCGTTAGACCAGGCGGCCACCAAAGTGGGTAGTAATGTTGTTCAAAGAATAATTGTGCGTGTGCCAAGAATAGTCGAAATGTCAGACATGTTAGCTCAACCTAAAGAGCAACTGCCTTCTAAGCTATGGGTCCTGAGTTTGATTACAGCCATAGATATTTTCTCCGCAGGTTGAATTTACTTATTTGTATCTACGCTAATAGGATAGGGATTAGGAAGGTATGATTAAAAAAACATTTGAGTGGAGGAAGAGTGGGAAACCAGTTAGGAAAATACACCCTCTGTACAAAAAAAAAACGGGATTTGAACCCGGAGTTGCCCTTCACCAACAAACCAGAGTACAGTCTAAATGAACCAGACAAGTGAGGAGCGATGTGACCTTTCCCCTTATTGCCACTCATATTTTGTGTCCTTGGCTATACTGCAAACCTAGTTTAATAATATTTATTTAACATTATATTTAACATCTGTGGGGTCACATGGTCTAAATCGTTACTCTAGCAATCGACTTGTCTTCCGATGAGAAGGATATCGGGGTTAAAATTCCATTCAGGTGTACTGAAGGTATATTTTCCTAAATAATTATCCACTTGCTTCCACACAAATGCGGGTACAATTCCTTTAAATTCAACCTTCCTCATCCCTGGTATATTAACGTGATTAGTACATAGCGTATAGTCCAAAAGGGTAGTATAATGTGGTTCTATATAAAAATAAATAAATAAAAAGAGGGGGTTATTTCACAAATAGTAAAGCACATGCATTCAGAAGATAAGTAATGCCTAAGTAAACGCAAGCAGAACCAACTTGTACATTTTTGATTGTGCTCTCTCTACAAATGGAAAAAGGTATTTAGAAAACCAATGCTACCACTAACACTTGTATTGAATCCAAGGAATGATAAATAGACAAACCACTCCCCTTTTACGCATTTTCAACAACTATTCAAAATGACCACGACTGCACCATGAATAAGAAAACTATTATTTTGTTTTAATAGATTAACTGCACTTAGATACAGCTTAACTATTTATTCGTCAACCCACTATAAATATGCAATTATATACACACACACACACACATATATATGTATATATTATTATATAGATAAGCCAACTAGAAAATGAGATCAACACTAAACGTGACATGATATTCGAGTTGTGGAAAAAACATACCCTCACAATGCCATTGTCTCAGAATAGACAAAAGTAAACTTTACTCTATGCAAGACAACTCACATTTTGCTGACAATTTCATTAACATTTCACAAGATGTACAGTCGAATACATAATACTACAACACCCAATCTTACAAGCTAGTTTATCGTAGCTATAGGACACGTCACACCTCTCATTCAAATCTCACTAATTAACGTTTCTGAAAACAATTATAGCCTTTAATTCTGTAGTATTTGATAATCTATATAGGTATGAACTTTATATCCAGGTAAAATTAATCCTACAAAACAATTAAAGGGGGGTGAATTTTAATTAAAAGGAAACTAGCGTTTTCTGGTAAAGAGTATGTAGATCATCCTAGTACAATCGGTGTGGACCAATTACTGGTTTCGTAGATCAGTAGGCTGTGCCAACGACTCACCCAACCCCATCATTCGTAGCTCTCTCAATCAACAACAAATAAAAGAACACAGAAATAAATCTCACTTTGACATGATGGATTAAATAGCAGAGCTATTATATTTGATAATTACTGTTATAGACTCTTCTAGATATCATATTCTTTAAATTGAAAATTGACACCTGGGTACCGGAATTGAATCCAAAACCTATGGCTTAATGTACTACTAAATCTCTAGCCACTGAGCTATCTAGGTGTAGTATCCTGCTCAGGGTCATTCTTCATTCAGGAAGAGTCTGTGATGGACGTGTGTAAATCGGCAGCTACATAGGAGTAATCAATTAAGATCATGAGCTATCAGACAACGCAGCCACCTTTGACTCGAGAGAGCCTTTTAAGCAGCCTAATGTACATTGTACAATATTTACTATGGTTTGAATAACTTAGTGGTAGAGCATTGGCGTACCAAGCCGAAAAGTCCCTGGTTCAATTTCCGTGTCCTGGTTACATTTTTCAATTTAAAGAATATTACTTTGACATGCCATCGAACCATCGATACAAATATAGAGCCCCACGTTCACTAAGACGTTTAATGATCATGAAGGCAAACGATAATCTTTAAATGTTGACCTTGCATTGTTTAATGATTTATATTTTATATCAGCTGTTGACACAAATATAAAATTTTATTTTAAAAATGATATACATATATCAATAATTATAATGTAAGCAACTTAAAAACTACAGTCCAACTTTATTAAGAAGGGCCTATTAGAAAATAAAACTATTTTTTCCGGTCAACATTGATAACATTTTACTATATTATTAGTGTTATTTTTAGGTATTGATAATATATATCAAAAGTAACTGGTAATGATTATATGACTTGACGTATGAATACAATGAAGTAAAGTACCGGCCAAATATCAAAAAGCGCCGACAAACCTCGAGGTCACAAGGACAGGGCATCTAAACAGAGAGACAGACGGCCGGAATTTTTATTTTTATTTTAGTAAGAGGCGTTCCACCCACCTCAGTGACGCTGGTTTCGTGTTGAGCTAGACTGCCGAGGACGGGAAGATCGAGGTTCGAATCTCACTCGGGTTAACTGGGGGTGGTTTTTCCCAAATAGCTTCCTTCTCTCCCTCCGCGCAAATGTAGGTCCACTTACTATATATTCAACCTTTCCAATTCCTAAACCATTAGCGTAATTAGTACTTAAGAGTATAATCCAAACGCGGTGCTAAATAAATAGATAAAGAGAGACTTTCCGGCCATTGGTAGCATCATCTCATTAAGCATCTAAAGCCCACACCAGTGTCTAAATAGTATAAGTCGTTAAACTCACGTTACACTTGATCACCGCTGATGAGGAGGGAGGTAGGGGGCAAATCCCTTCACTGGAGTTACTTCATCCTCTCACCACACAGTAATGGAGTTTGGTTTTCACTTTTCTCTAAGTTATCCTACATCTTTGATAGACTAGTTAAAAACCCAAATGTTGAGCCTACAAATTAAAATAAATAAATAGAAAAATCACATATATAGTGTGTGCATATGCGTTATAAAAATTGACTGACTTTCCCGTACAAGTCCTGGTGCAAGAAATACTCTTTTTTGCGGCGCGTCATTCACATCCATTCATATGTTTTGGTGGACTCAAATGAACACTAGTCTAACCTTGTTTAGTTTCAATAGTTCCATCCAACACCCGCGCGATTTACTGGCGGTGCAAGCGTTTGAAAAGTGGAGCATCTCCCACCCACCTCCCCCTTCACTTCCCCTCTTCGTCACACATGCTATGTAGGGCTTACAGTTAAGTAACAACATTCACTTTCTGATTGCATGCAGTGAGAGAAGTTATGACACGTGTCATGCAACCTCTTCTTCGCCATAGCTCCACGTATTTGGTCATGACGAGACTGGGACCTTGCTTCGATACTACTTACTAGGTTTATCAGCATTCCTTCGTTTGAAAGTTTGAAACAATTAAATCCACACACTAAAATGTAAGGCTCATATAGTCTGGTTTGATATGGGTGTATTTTTCTAAATGGTTTCAAACTTCCTCTCCGCAAAGCTGCTAGTAGCGTTCGTCTTCTATTGTATGATTTTGGTATGAAGAACAGTAGAAGTTAGTTACTAAAACCATTTAAAATATTCATACGTCAAGTTATGTTATCTGTAGTTGTCACTTTTAATAGGTATTATCAATACCTATTGAACGACACAAGTAATTTAGTAAAATGTGATCATTGTTAGCCGCAAATAAATATGTTTGAATTTTCTAAACTGTTCTTCCAACAAAAAACAGGGTATATACATCCCAATGCAAGTGTGTCGAACAACTCTGGCCATAAGGGCAACGTTTGTAACTGGAGATACTAAAGGGTCACATTATAACAAATAATCAAGTAATTTTACTAAGTAAACATAATTAAAACTTACTATCTACAAAACAGATTTTCTCCCTTCATAAAACAATTAGACTCACCATATATGTGTAATAGAATTTTGAGACCATCTACTCACAGAAATGCCTGTAGTGTGATTTTAGGTTTTAATTCAATTTAGCACCGCGTCTTACTACCCGTTCGGGTTATACGCTTAAGTAATAATTACTCTAATGAATCAAGAATTGGGAAGGTTGGAACATATAGAGGAAATGAACTCGCATTTGCGTGGAGGGAAAACCATTTAGGATATCCCCCCGCCCCTTTCCCAGTTCACCCGACCGAGATTAGAACCTCGATCACCCATCCTCACCAGTCTAGCTCAACATGAAACTAGCACGTTAGCTAACTAAGCCACCAAGGCGGGTTACTCACTATCAATGTGACGTCTGTATTTTATGCTAATTAACAATACTATTAATTTACTAAGGTTTAATCTTTACCTTCCTTTAATTGGATGAATAGCCAAAATTTCAGCCACATTTATTTTAAAGCTACCAGCCTAATCAACACAATTATTGAGTGCCACAATCATACTTGGCTTCTTGGTGGTTAGTATTTATTCCTGAATAAAATTTAGGAAAAGATAACATAAGTTTGGCGATAAATAATGATAAAAATGTGACTTTTAAATATCAATCCAATCATACATGAAACACACCTTTATCAACCTATTTTGCATCATGACACATTTATCTATTACCTAAATGTTATTATTTGGAAGGGCATATATTTGATTTTGTAGCTTAGTTGATAATAATAATAATAATAATAATAATAATAATAATAAATGAGTAAACTAGTATTTTTGATATCCGACAGCGTTTTTGTGAGTGGTTTAGTAACTAAAACGTAAGAGGTAACTAGACACACTGGCTCAGTTGAGAACTGTGTTTGGTATTTTTATGGACAAGACTTTGGGTAGCTTTTATTTATTAAAACTACCTTAAATATAGTTATATAGTTAGAATATAGTTATTTAAATTTACGTCATGATTTTCTTAATTAAGAGTGTTTCTAGTCAATCGTTAAATCTATATTTATACAAAAAAAAAATGATTAAAANTCTATATTTATACAAAAAAAAAAATGATTAAAATTGCGCAAAATATGAAGCTGCATTAGAAATAGTTAAAAAAAATAATCTTTTCCCACCTAAAACACCTACCCAACATTTAGTTATACAAAATATTATTTAGTTTTTATATGGAAAACTTACAATTTTTTTAAATAAATTAATACAAATATATTGTGTAATTTCTTTTTCTTTTAAAATGTTCTACAAGATTGCAGAATTTAACATTATTATTCAAACCTCTAAATTGCAACCTGGTCAAGAGTTTTTCTCCCTTTTCCCGAACCTCATCGGGATTATATCTAATTTTATCATACATTTAATTTAATTTAAATAAATGGAGAGGGTTAGTTTAGATTAAGATTATAAATCTAAAATATACATAATTATACAAGCCTACATTTGAAAATTATTTTAATTTTTTTTATCGTTTCCCATCCCATTCCTGCGGGAAATTAATATTTCCCTTCAAATATGTCATTCCCGCACAGGCCTAAATATACGTAATTGTTACCAAACATTGCACATATTATGTGGTATACGTAAATTAAACTAATTTTGTAAATTATTGATCCATGATAAAAAAAAAAGTATTAATTTGGTACACCAATCTCATATATCAGAGTTCCTCAAACTATGCCCAGTCCCCAAATATCACTATCTCAAATGCAGTATTTCTCCGATGTTTATATAAAAAAGAACAGAGTTTCAATGTATGTTGTTGAATCATACTTCATAGAATTCATGGGATGCAAAGAATCAGTGAAAAGATTTCACGTTTGACACTCCTGCCTTCGTAATTAACGCATGCGTATGACCCAAACGGGTACAAGATGCGCATGAACCAATATATATCTCAGGCAGCCTAAACCCAAATCAAACCAAGATTAGGCCTACTTGTCCCCTTAACCACATACATTATTTTCGAGACTAAACCAATGAGCGGATTTGTAACGATTGAGGTTCTAGAAAATGTTTAGGGGCTGCTCAATAATAAAACAGGTTGGTGAAAATTGGCGTGTAAACGATATAAGAGCTCACTAATGGTTCACATTCTATCGCGAATAGGTTAAGTTCAGCAATCATGTTGTTCCTTGCTCGCTATAATTACGTCCGCTTAGATTGATTAATAATCCAAGAAGGTGGCCATAATAGGTTTGACAGTGACAATGAAATTACCAGTTATATGCCTGGTTCATCTGAAAGTAAATCTAGATTAAACCAATTTAAAAAGGTACGAAATTGGGTAATCGACCTTTCGTACCACCATAAGTAGGCCTAGGCCACAGGAGTAGACAGTGATTGGCTAGCGTGCCAAACCAGCAAGAGTAAACTGTGAAGGTTCTATTTGCAACTTTTTTTTTTGTAAATAATTGAAGTCACCATATTTTTTATGTCAGCAACACTAGTTTGTAAAAAAAAAGTGAATGTCATAGATTAATAAAGGTGATATCATAGATTATTTTTATGTGAATAATTATGATATTTCCTAAGCGTTTTATATAAATTTTGATAACATTGTTTTTTTAAATTGGAATTTAATGCATTCAACGTTCAAAGCGGAATTTTTCAAAACTGACGTTTCCTTGGAACGTTGTTACGAACAACATAAAGTGGCAGCAGTGTTTCCATAAGCGTGCGTAAAGGGTGTAATGGGGGTGCCGAGGTATCTAAGAATAAAGTCTATTAGCGTTTTAATTCAATCGAATTAAATTCTCTTTGAGCTTGTATATATTACAAATGTTGTGTATTACGCATTAAACCCATAATTGAGCAATATATTATTATTATTATTATTATTAGCACCGCGTCTTACTACCCGTTCGTGTTATACGCACTTACGCTAATGTGTAATGATAGGGTGATTGTGAGATGAAATGGAGGACCTACAGTTTAACGTGGAATCCGAACCACGGTGGAGACCTGGCATTCCTCACATTCACAAGATGTCTTGTCAGAGGGGAAGTAAGGGTTTGGTAATCAGATAAATATTTGCCGGGACCGAGGATTGAACCCCGGCCGCCAGCATAGAAGTCTTGACACCTTACCCCTAGACCACCAGGTCACCCCATTGAGCAATATAGAATATTCAGATTTATTTTATTTGATTAATTTTTATTGGCTCATTATGTGTCCCTTTTTTAAGCTTATATATTTTAAGTATGCTTTAATTGTTGATTAGGTAAAAAAACATAAGTTGATCAAGCTTTAATTTTCTTTGTTTAATGAATACTAATAATGTTATCTAAGCTTTAAATTTATATTCACTAGATTTATTCCCGGTCTTGGGGCCCCCCCTGCTCCGTATTATGCACACCCTGGTGAACTGTTGTCATTAGCTCGTACTCAGATGTTCTAGTTTTCTACAAGCACGACACATATTTCAACGCCTAGTCTTCCCTTCATTATTCATTGCCATTGCTTCCTAATGTCCATTCCCGCTATCTTTGGACTCTCATGTAGATTGAAAGTATATCATTCCACATAAACCTACATTCATTTAGTAAATATGTTTGAAACACTTTGACAAGTCGGCTTCTCTCGTCAAGTGACGCAATACATTGCCTAAGGTGGATTAATACAAGTAACTGCCTTTTAAAAGGCTTTTCAACGGATAGAAATGGTGAAAGTTATTGTGACCAAACTATACCTTCCAACCAAGGACGTATCTGGACAGTTTTATAAGGGGGAAGGGGGGGGGATACACTATAAAATCGACTTCATATATTGATTTTTTTAAAAGTTATATCTTTCATGTATACGTAGAAAAATAAAGAGAGTGGGCATTGCTTACTAAAATGTCAAATGTAAATTTAATATTTAAACAAAAATATTTAGCACCGCGTCTTACTACCCGTTCAGGTTGTACGCTTTAAGTACTAATTACTCTAATGGATTAGGAATCTGGGAGGTTTAATTAGAGGAAGTGAACCCGCATTTGCGTGGTGGGAGAGTGGAAAACTATTTAGGAAAAAAAAACCCAGTTCACCCGACCGAGATTCGAACCTCGATCTCCCCGTCCTCAGCAGTCGAGATCTACACGACAAGCGCGTTAGCCGACTATGCCACCGAGGCGGGTCAAATGTAAATTACACGTGACCAATGAATATTAAAAATGATAAAAGTTTTTTTTATTTATGTTTGCTTCTTTCTCTCCGATCCGCTAACTCGTTTCATTTAAAAGAAAAAACGCCCTTTGTTTTTCGGTACAATTTTAATGTAACGGAAACAATATTATTCGAAATGTTGACAGAGCTACTAAGATGAATATTAAGATTATCAAATCACATATCTTGTTTTTATGCATAGTCTATATGTGAGCCTCTTACTTTAAGGGATTCATCAATTTCAAGTAGGTGACCTGGCGGTCTAGGGGTAAGGTGTCAGACTTCTATGCTGGCGGCCGGGGTTCAATCCTCGGTCCCGGCACAGATTTATCTGATTACCAAACCCTTCCTTCACCTCTGACAAGACATCTTGTGAATGTGGGGAATGCCAGGCCTCCACCGTGGTTCGGATTCCACGTTAAACTGTAGGTCCTCCATTTCATCTCACAATCACCCTACCATTACACATTAGCGTAAGTGCGTATAACCCGAACGGGTAGTAAGACGCGGTGCTAATAATAATAATAATAATAATAATAATAATAATAATAATAATAATAATAATTTCAAGTGTGTCTAGTAATTTCAGGGGGTCTCGGATCCCCCCTTTACGTTCATGCTACCGGTGAGTGGAGAGATGCGACCAAGCGGCTCACCAAGTGACAGATGGTTGTGACTATCCCACTCCAAATTGCAATGTTCGTCCATTATTTTATTCTTCCCTGCCATTGCCGACTCCTTGGGCATGTTTCATAAAGCGACAACAATAATTGCAAGATAATTCACTTTTGAATAGTAAGAAATGAGAAAATTATGTTTCATAAAGCTATTAGTAAACACTTGTAATTACAGGTGTAGTTTTACGACTGACGACTGTGTTTTACAGACAAATTTATAGTTTGATTCCATAAAGACACTTTTAGATAACAAGAGGTATTTTCTACAAGTCTTAGCTAATATTTCAAATGTTTTACAAGTGAAATTATTTTAATAGGTTATTTATGCATAATTAGTTCAGGATACTACTTTAATCAACAAATCACCTGTGTAAACATTTTAAGTAACATGAGTACTATGTTTATAGACTTATGATGAGGGCGTAGAAAAGGTTAGTATCCAAGTCAGGAGACAGGGTGAATATTTAGGTCAGGAAAGAGGGTGAATTTTACTAAATAGCGCAGTACTTTACAGTAATTAAGAGTCTCAAAAATAAAAGAAATAGATATAGTGTAAATCAGTCCATAGCTTTATTTTATTTCTTAACTCTAATTTAGGAAGCTCCAAACAAAATGGATTCATGTCTCTTAATATTTTTTAATAATTTATACTTTTACATTTAACTACAACTGTCACCTGCTTCGGTGGCCACATGGTCTAAGGCATCACACTCGTGTTAGACCTGATTGCCAATAACAGGGAGATCCAGGTTCGAATCCCAGTCGGGTGTACCGAGTGTGGTTTTCCAAAATGGTTTACCCCTTTCCTTCCATGCAAATGCGGTTGATTACCTCTAAAATGCTTCCTTCCTCATCCCTACCTCATCAGAGTAATTACCACGTATGTAGGCGTGTAGCCTGAACAGGTAGTAAGACGTGGTAATAAAAAAAATACAATATATACATACACACACACACACACACACTCACACACACACACATATATATATATATATATATATATATATATATGTACCGGTATTTAGCCCCAAAAACTGATAATACTGTGTAAAAAATGATAATTAGATGTGCTGAAAATATTTTCTATCTAAAATGACCAACATTTCAAACTAACAAAATTACTTTATAAAGTTACATATTATTGATATTATTCTCTAGTGTGTCTTGGCTGATTTGCTTATTACTAGCTGTTTGAGTTATCCGCATATTTACACTTGTAGGTTAAGGATGAGGAAGGTAAATTCGGGAGCCAAAAGTGTACCATCATTTGAATAGAGAAGGAATGGAAAACAATTAAGTTCATCCTGCCAGAATCCCAACCCCAACCTCCCTGACATTGACAAACCACGATAGCCTTTGTCTGTTTGTGGATTTTAGTATTGTTTATTTTCCCCACCGGGGCCCTGGAGACCTAGGGGAAAGGGGGTGTTTTGAAAATTATGCAGGAATAACATGATTTTAATCAGCAATTTTTATTTTAGGTAACTTAATATTTAATATTACTATAAATACAAGACTAAACTTAATGTATTAAATGCAAAATGGAAACAAAAAATGATTACATGAAATTCGTAGGTAGGCTAATAGTTTTTTGATTATTATTAACATTCGAAACCTCAAAATGTTTGATAAATAATTTTTCACATTTATTGAATTAAGGCTGATAAAGAATTTCGTTTTTCTATTTAACTCGTGTCTACCAAGGAAATAAATACAGCGTAGTGTGGATATTTCATATTTAGTCTTTTGTATTTTAAATTGTTGTATTATATGTTATTGAACATTCTTTGATTAATTTTTATTAATAAACTTCCTGGGGTCTTACAGACCACGCGTTAGGCCACCGTGGACTACCAGTGTTTCGAGGACCATAATTTTGAGACACACTGATTTAGAGAAATTGTATATGAATTTGCATGGAGGATGAATGTAAATCATTTAGGGGATAAACCCAGCAAAAGTACACCCGACTAGGATTCGAAACCAAGTAAACATTTTATAATGTTAATATAATTTTTTCATTAAAAAAAAAGTTTGATTTGTAAATTATGGTGCACTTATGAAATCAAAACGAAATAAAAGAAGTCAAAATTAATATTTTTTTGTAAACCAGGAGTTCTCTTTAACTTTTAATCCTGATATGTTTTAAATATAAAAAATATGTGAAAGCTATGTGTAAATAAACTTATTATTTTGTTGAGTACCAAGGTTACAAATAACTTACTTATTCTAAGCGGTAAGTATGAGAGTGACTTAAAGGAATTAGATGAGTAATATCGTGGAGATGGGATGTAAAACCATCTACTTATGCAATCTCATGAGATTATAATCCCAACTTTTACATCACCGACAAACTAATCTATTACGAGATTGACACCTCATACTGGTCTGGATATTGTGTAAGCTATAATCAAAATGTCGTTAACTAAGCTAAGGGTGAAAGTGTTAAATAATAAAATCGTTTACTTGACCAATATCTTAGAACATACTAAAAAAATAAAAACAAAACAAACATTCTATTCACACAAAATTTTAAGAGAAAATGCGGAGATAGATATATAAGATCTCCATAGCTCCAAATGTGTGTTTTTTTCGGTTAATTTTGAGACTAAAAGTTAAAATAAACTTAGGTCTGATTTGTGACGGTTACTCAACTACAAGTGTTGGAAGGTCAATTGAATTCACTCTAAGCTAATTATATTTACAAATTTTCAAAATGACCTCCTTTATCATCAATTGTCTAATTGATCAACAGTATCCATTGCTAGCTTCAGCCACTCAGCCTTTTGTCCGACACCTGGGACTCGTGACCACAGGTAAAATAGTCCGAAAGCGAAAGATCTGACGATATCGCTAAGCAACTGAACCTCAGTCTATACAACTTTCTGGAAAGTGTCCACTAATGTATGAAGTCACCTTTCTACCAAAATGAGGTGTGCCATCTTTCTGCAGCCAAACAATCAAATTTAAAATAACTGTAGCTAGGGTTGTCCTGGTGGTCTAGGGGTAAGGTGTCGGACTTCTGTGCTGGGGGTTCGGGGTTCAATCCTCGGTCCCGACACAGATTTATCTGATTACCAAACCCTTCCTTCACTTCTAACAAGACTTGTATTAATCACAACTTGTGAATGTGGGGAATGCCAGGCCTCCACCGTGGTTCGGATTCCCCGTTAAGCTGTAGGTCCTCCATTTCATCTCACAATCACCCAACCATTACACATTGCCGTAAGTGCGTATGACCCTAACGGGTAGTAAGACGCGGTGATGATGATAATGATAATAATAACTGTAGCTAGGCAACAAATTATTATTATTTAGCACCGCGTCTTACTACCCGTTCGGGCTATACGCTTTAAGTACTAATTACGCTAATTGATTGGGAATTGGGAAGGTTGAATTAGAGGGAGTGAACCCGCATTTGCGTAGAGTGAGTGAGCCCGCATTTGCGTGGAGGGAGAGTGGGAAACCATTTAAGAAAAACCACCCCCAGTTCACCCGACCGAGATTCGAACCTCGATCTCTCCGTCCTCGGCGGTCGAGCTCAACATGACTAGCACGTTAGCCAATAATTATCGCAATATACGTAAAAGAGAAATATACACCCTCCTACGGGACACACTGTGTATGTGCTTCTATTTGTATATAGTAATACATCATTGCAGTTAAATCATTTCACCTCTTTTAATGATTTTAATTTTCCAGGAACTACCTTTTTACTGATTTCTTATCTCTCTTGCAACTCGGAGTGTTTTTGATATAATTCAAAGTGAACAGAATACTGTGATGTTTCTTTCAAACACTGTACTATTAACATTATCACATGGCTATTACGGTGGACATGCAGCGCGGATGGAATAATATACAACCGTGTTCATGGTAATTACTGGTAAAAACAATGGGGCGAGACCATTGGGAGACCTAGACGCAGATGGGAAGATAGCATTAGAGTGGTCCTGAAATAAATAGGGTGTAATGAGGTGGATTGGATAGAACTAGCTCAAGATAAGGATAGGTGGCGTACTTTTGTAAGGTAATGTTAAATAAATCATATAGCTAAGATCCTTTTGCTTCTTTGCTGATTTAAGAGCTCCTAAGCTCTATATTAACGCTATCGGTTTGGAATATTTTGAATTACCGCCATAAAAAGTCGCAATTTGCAACATTGAAACATTATATAGGACCTCTGTCAGAACTTATATATACATAAACATAATATGATTTTACCGCAGCATAGGGTAATCACGCTAACCATATAGGGATGATTAAGGCATAGTTGTATAATAAATGTACCCCATTTGCGTAGAAGGAGAGGGGAAGTACTTAGGGAAAACCATCTTTAGTACACCCGACCGGGATTTGAACCCTGATCGATATGCTCGTTACCAACAAATTAATATGAGAGTTACATGCTAGACTTTGCGACCACAGACGAATACAGGGGTAGGAGGGCGAGAATCCACTCGGAAAAAGAGGGGTAGACCTCTATTAAGAAGTAACTCTGGGGTCCCTCAGGCTGACGCTGCGGCCTGTTTATGATAATCAAACACACGCACTGTATTTCAACACCTGTTTATGAGTTGGGGCTGCGAATGGATGGTGCGTGGACTGACCAACTATACGCGGATAAGGGAAAATAGCGGCCGGGAAAACTGCGCCCTCCTATCAATCATCACACCATTAGGTGGGAAAAGCGCACCCCACACACTGTTTTACACACTTAACAATACAAGTACGTCCAAGGACCTAACAAAGTGTTTGAAGAGTCTAGCTCAGATTAAAAAGAAAATGGAGTAAAAGGTCGTCAATAAATAGTTCGGTAACTTTAATTTATACGTTCACATCAAATGCTTACAGATACACACTAATCTTTATTTCATTGAAAACCTAACCTAACCTAACCTAACCCAACCTAAACAACAGGTAAAGAGACAGGTGCGATGAATCGATGTACTTTGACCTCCTCAAGACCTCATGGTGTGCGATGAATCGATTGAAATACTCACCCTCCTAAACAAAAGGAGGCGATGAACCGATCCACGCCGGTGAAAATGGTAAGGTCGTGAGGAAAGTGTGCAGGTGAGACAGACAACGCCGTGTGTTTTCCCGCCTATTAGTGTGACGATTCATGCGAGGGCACAGTTTTCCCGACACCTATACACACCTTTAAAGAGTGGCCACAGCGGACTCCCAATATTTGATGATGTGGTTAGTATACCGCCAACCAGGACGCAACAATGCACTGCTGACGAGAACCTCTGTGCGCGCTAGTTGCACACACGTCCGTAGTAGCGCGGTTGTCAGTGGTATGTGCAGTCTTATTATATTCAAGGTCATTGGCACCGGCTCATCTTGGCACGCGAGGTCAGTTTATTATTTATATTGTTGTGCGTAAAATGATATCAGGGTAAATTTCACTTATATTGTTTTATAAACTTATAGTGACTTGTCATCTAATTTCAATATAATGTCAATATTGTGTGCTATAAAAAACTAACAGCTAAGAGCCATTTCTTTAGAGATTCCTCTATAAGGATTTAGTTATTATTTAATTATTGCACTAAGGGTAAGGTTTTCCAATAAATTTAGCTCTAAGGGATGAGAGGAAGGTAATTTAAAGGATCTGCACCCGAATTAGCATGGGAGTCCAGTTTATCGCGAGAGTGGCATCTTAGAGCACCGATGTGGGTTACAAATAAATTAAAAATGAATGTTATAATTTAAAATATATATTGACAAGACGTGTAGGTTAAGTGAATGACTTGAAGTGTGTTTTTAGCGTCGCGTCTTACTACCCGTTAGGGTTATATACATATGTAATAATTACAATAATGTGTTAGGAATTAGGAATGTTTAATTTAGAGTAAGTGCACTCGCATTTGCGTGGAGGGAGAGTGTAAAACCATTTAGGGAAAACTACCCTCACTGCACCCGACCGGTAATGAACCCCCCACGCAAATGTGGGTACACTTCTTTTGAATACAACCTTCCTAATCCCTAAAATTATAAGCATGACTAACATTTAAACGTATAATCCGAACGGGTAGTAAGACACGGTGCTAAATATATATACATATATAGTGGGTGTCAAAATCAAATCGAAGGATTTTAATTGACCTTTGGAATTTTCAAATGTTCGCGCGTTTCTAACAACCGGCTATTTTGGAACAGCACAGTAGTCACTGGCCGAATGAGAGCTCATAATTGTTGGTTAAGCAGGATTAGCGCACTTTCATTATTCTTTACCGAATCTTAACACTAGTTTTAGTTTTATACATACGTGGCGTATTAATTACGTTAATATGGTATGGAAGAGTGGGGTATAGCGTTGAAGAAATGTACCAACATTTTTATAGGAAAAATGATAAACCATCTAGGGGAAAAAAAACTCAAACAATACCGGGATACGAACCCCCATCTCCCCGTCATCGGTGGTCTAGTCAATGGCGAGAGAGACCATGCGACCACAGAATCGAGTGTTTTTGTTTAGGTAAGCTCTATTATTGTTAAATATTCCTAATGTTTGTTCTATGTATTTTTTTAATCCTTGTTGAAAGTATTACAAGGCTAATGCCCGCACTTTATTTATTTGTTTTACGTCTAGGAAAATTAGTAGTCCAGTCTTGAATCAATTGCGTTAACACGTATAAAAAACACGTATACGGTTAGATGAAAGTATCGACAAAAACATAACGAGGACCGGTACAAATGATTAATGATATTTATGCAATCCCATTACTCTGCAGTAATGAGCAAGTTTCTAGCAGGACCAGGGACTGATCTGAGAGACCGGAGTTCGATAAAGACAGCATGAAATGAAAGGCACTTCAGAATGGTTAATTTAGTGGTATACATGACGGATAACGATTGTCACCACATGGCACCAAGACGTGAAACATATTCTAGATAAACCAGAACGAATGTCACCACATGGCACCAGGACGTGAAACATATTGTAAATAAACCAGAACGAATGTCACCACATGGCACCAGGACGTGAAACATATTCTAGATAAACCAGAACGAATGTCACCACATGGCACCAGGACGTGAAACATATTCTAGATAAACCAGAACGAATGTCACCACTTGGCACCAGGACGTGAAACATATTCTAGATAAACCAGGACGATTGTCACCACATGGCACCAGGACGTGAAACATATTCTAGATAAACCAGTTGTTTATTCGCAAATCACCCGCTTCATGGGGCCGTCACTCTTTTAAATGGACTGGACTGTCAATGATGGAGGGATCGGGGTTCGAATCTTAGTCTACTGTACTGAGGCGGTTTTTTCTTAAACGGCTTTTCACTCTTCCTCCATGTGAATGTGGGTACACGTCCTCTAAATTCAACCTTTCTCAGCTCAAACACACTATAATAATTAGTTCATGTGCGAATCCGACACGTTAGCTCATTGGCTATTGTGTCTGTCTACTGAGCTAAGGGCCCCGGGTTCAATTCCTGGCATGACCGTAAATATATCATTGGTCAAATGGGGGTTTACCCTTTCACAGTGATGACTTAATGGTTGAGGACTGGATGTTGTGCCTGTCGGGGTCTTAAGTTAGATTATAAGGCATATGACGTTACGACATGCCTAGCAAGCCGGTAGTGGAAAATATATGACTGGAGTAAAAAAACAAACAACTGAGCCAGCCCACAGGCTGTAAGCATTGATGGATGTAAAGTAAAGTACATGTTCGTACAACCCGAAATAGTAGTAATACGCAGTGAGAAGAAAAGTATACTATCACATTCAACACTAAATATATTAATGACCTATTCTAATGATAGATGGGGGTGACCTGGCGGTCTAAGGGTAACGCGTCGGACTTCCGTGCTGGGGTCCGGGGTTCAATCCTCGGTCCCGACATAGATTTATCTGATTACCAAACCCTTCCTTCTCCTCTGAAACAAGACGTGTATTAATCATAACTTGTGAATGTGTGGAATGCCAGGCCTCCACCGTGGTTCGGATTCCACGTTAAACTGTAGGTCCTCCATTTAATTTCACAATCATCCTACCATTACACATTAGCGTAAGTGCGTATAATCCGAACGGGTAGTAGGACGCGGTGCTAATAATAATAATAAAGCTAGATTGCACAACTTGAGAAGTAAGACGAGCCAAACCGCTCCAATGAAAACATCTGCTGGTAAAACATCACACCTTATTCGTTGTCAGATTACAATAATATTGAATCAATATTAATGTCGTCTGACAAAGAAATTGATACTAGTGATGATGATTATTAAAACAGTAGTAATAGTTTATATTTTCAGAGAATATTTTAGTTTCAAGCAGAGTTAGATAGAAAATTAAACATTTATTTATTATGTTTACTTGATAGAAAACTACATTTAAAATACTTAAATTTCCTAATCATCTTACAAACTTAGGAGTTACACCCCCTTTTTACAGCAAGATTGTTGTATACCGGGATCATAGTTGTATTAAAAATTACCCGCCTCGGTGGCGTAGTTGGCTAACGCGCTTGTCGTGTTGAGCTCGACTGCTGAGGACGGGGAGATAGAGGTTCGAATCTCAGTCGGGTGAACTGGGGGTGGTTTTTCCTAAATGGTTTTCCACTCTCCCTTCACGCAAATGCGGGTTCACGTCCTCTAATTCAACCTTCCAAATTCCTACTCCATTAGCGTAGTTAGTACTTAAAGCGTATAACCCGAACGGGTAGTAAGACGCGGTGCTACTATAATAATAATAATAATAATGTATTAAAAAGTCTTCCAAATGGTCAGACAAGAACGTAGTTTGTTTTTGTTTATGTTCGATAATTTAGAAAAGAGTATTAAGTTCAAATTATCTTGGAAGCTAGAATAAAATGCAATCAATAATGACTAATGTTACTTCTCAAAGTTGCCGCGGGCCACACGGTGAGTCAGGGTGGGCCTCTTCTAGAGGGTAGGGAGTTGTTGGAAGGAAGTGTACCCGCATTGTAGAGAGGGTAGGGGTTGAAACTACCCTCGGTACACCCGTAAGTGGTCCCGCGCTGTTGTGGACAGTGCACCTGCCTACGAGTCTTGGAGTCCCAGGTTCGATTCCCAGCTGGTACCTCGGGTATTTTTCCCTTAACGGGAGTTACCCAAACGGTCACCAGGGTTTGGTTAATTAGGCCTGAGTTATGTTAAGACTCGCACTGGCCCACACCTCCATAGTCACCATCATTATATCATCTCAAAGCGGGCACGTGTAGACAGCCTCCGTAGTCACCATCATTATATCATCTCAAAGCGGGCACGTGTAGACAGCCTCCATAGTCACCATCATTATATCATCTCAAAGCGGGCACGTATAGACAGCCTCCGTAGTCACCATCATTATATCATCTCAAAGCGGGCACGTATAGACAGCCTCCATAGTCACCATCATTATATCATCTCAAAGCGGGCACGTATAGACAGCCTCCACAGGTTATAGGCCCATCCTACCCGTCAAATGCAATCCCTCATACTGAGATATTGACGTCTAAAGGCAGGTGACCACCTGTGTATACTGTCAAAGTGCCACACGAGACAAAGGGGTGACCAACAGAAGTTATTTTAATATTGGTTTGTTTATATATCCCTGTATCGGTGCATACGCAGAACAACTCATCCGAGCTCGGTAAAAATTAAATTCATAACAAGGAGGTTAGGTTAGGGTAGGTTAGGTTAAATTAGGTTAGACTATGTTAGTGGTTAGGAGTTGAATGGGATTACAGGTTATTCTGCAATTCGTGTGGTCCGACTGACAGGTATACTTTATTCCACAATTCGAGTGCGCTCACCCTGTATAGGATATCGTACAAAACAAAAAGCCCCTAATGCACAATATTTGACGACCTTGACGTTATTTGCACGTACCGTTCAGCCTAGTCTGCTGTAGATGAGGAGGTTGGAGTTCGAATCCCGCAAAATGTATCTAGGGTGTTTCTTCCTGAATAGTTTACCACTCCCTTCAAGCGAATCTCTATATATTTCCCTCTTTGTTCTAAGTTGCTCATAATCTCGCCCACAGAGGGGCTGTCAGGTGCGGTGGAATTAAGTACCAACACTGGTCTCTAGAGTCGATACTAGAGCTAGTCAGATCAGAAAAGAACTAGGGAGTAGGGACCCCTAGATTTGTGCTCGACCCCTTCGATCAATCAACTACGGGGACAATCTTTCTCGAAAGTAGGATGACTCTGAACATCAAAAACATGTCTCCTTTTCAACAAAACACCATTAAAATGCATTAATATTCACCAATACCACATCAAGAATCGGAACATACCAATATTGTTATTATATAATATAGATTTTTAAGAAAAACCTCTCGATTTTTGAGGTAATTTGTAATATATTGTGTGTTCTTATAACACTGTAGAAGCCATCTTGGGCTTGTTTCCTATCTACATTTCCTTTACCTTATTCCAAATATATACTACAATATTACGAATATTAATTATTGTTTGTTGGTTTACTAGTACTAGTCAGTTAATAATGTATTGACACGACTAGATGGTCGAATGGTCTAAGGCGTCACCCTCCCAATAGACTGGATTGCCAATAACGGGGAGATCGGAATTCAAATCCCGGTCAGGTGTATTTAAGGTGTTTTTTTAATTTAAATGATTTACCGATCTCCCTTAAAGAAAATGCACGTAAAGTTCCTTTAAATTCAACCTTCCTCGTGTCCAAGCCATTAGAGTAATTATTAAATATGCGTATCGCCCGGAAAGGAAATAATATGCGAAATAGATACATACAAATAATAATTTACTCACGTGACAAGACACCATGGATTAATATGGTTTAATATTGCTTGACCTGCTTGGGTGGCCGCGTGGTCAAACGCGCTACCCTTGCAGTAGACTAGACTAACGATGATGTGATCGAGTTTCAAATCTCGGTCGGGTGTACTGGGGGTGTTTTATTATAAAATGGTTTTCCACTCTCCCTTCGCGCAAATGCGGCTACACTTCATATCCCAATCCCTAAAATCATTAGTATAATTAGTATATGGGTGTATAACCCAAGTGGGTAGTAAGACGTGGTGCTAAATAATATATATTGAATGCCTCTTAATTGAAGGCATGCAAATTTTACAACTGGTTCATTTGACCCCGGAATTTCTGGATGTAAATATGCTGTGTTGGACTCAGATCTGGGAAGATGGGGTTCAATCCTTACCTCAAGAACAGAGATCGTTTTCTAAACTGGTTAATACCTGGTATTATTAATATTTCCTTATTCCTGTTAAATTAATGGAATGTGGATGGGGAATTTAAACTTTAGCAGAAATTACATCAAATTTGCGTGTAGTGTGTGGAAGAAATAATATAGGGGGAAAAATACCTCAGTACAAATGGCCAGGACTCGAACCTTGATCTTAATGCAAGAGCAAAACCAGACTAGACGAGACTTATGCCTACGTCTATGTATGTGTTGATGCGGGTATTCACAATTCGGTACTTACAGTTTCATATAAAGTGACCACTTTTAATAAATGAATTCGGAAACGTTAAGCCTTGTATGACTTGTTTTTTTAGAAAAATACTCAAAATAGATATAATGGAGTTTATAAGCCCGGTGATAATCTTTAATTTTAATTTTAATTTCCAACTGTTGGTAGATAGCAGCTGATGCACCGCCAAGCTGGTGACCAACGTTCCCTTTTCTTCCTACTTTCACTTTCATTAAAATAACGACCTCCTTCCATTCTGGCGTGGAACGCTTCGTGCCACTACCTTGCCACAAGCGCCGCTACCTTGCCACAAGCGCCGCTCTCGGCACTAGGTCAACCGGTGGACCCACGACACACACCCATAAATAAATAAACAAACTCGTAAATAAACGCACACATTTGCTGCTTCGTGCCACTACCTTGCCACAAGCGCCGCTCTCGGCACTAGGTCAACCGGTGGACCCACGACACACCCCCATAAATAAATAAACAAACTCGTAAATAAACGCACACATTTGCACACACACAAACAAACTCTCTCATACATAAAAACAAACACACTCTCTCATACATACAAACAAACACACTCTCTCATACATAAAAACAAACACATTCTCTCATACATACATGCATACACATAAACACACACTCTCATACACATAAACACACACTCTCATACACATAAACACACACTCTCATACACATAAACACACACTCTCATACACATAAACAAACACCCATGCATATAGACGCACACACAAACAAACAAACACCCACGCATATAGACGCACACACATACAGACACACACATATAGACGCACACACATACAAACACACACACATATAGACGCACACACATACAAACACACATTCCTGCACATAAACATACACTCTTATACATACAAACAAACTCTCTAATACATACAAACAAACTCTCTAATACATACAAACAAACTCTAATACATACAAACACACACTCTAATACATACAAACACACACTCTAATACATACAAACAAACTCTCTAATACATACAAATCACACACTCTTATACATACAAACACACACTCTTATACATACAAACACACACTCTTATACATACAAACACACACTCTTATACAAACAAACACACTCATACATAAATGCACACATAAATAAACACATACTCTCGCACATACAAACACACACTCACGTAAATAAACACACTCTCATACATACAAACAAACACTCTCTCATACATACAAACAAACACTCTCTCATACATACAAACACACACTCATACACAAACACACGCACATACACAAAGCACACTCTTATACATAAAGACACTCCCACGTATAAATAAACAGACATACATTCTCGCACAAACAAACAAACACATTCACGCACATAAACAAACACACACTCAATACATATAAACAAACACAGTCACACCCATTAACATAAAAAACACGCACACACATGTAAACATAAAAAAACACACTTGGACACATAAACATAAAAACACTCAAATATATCNCGCACATAAACAAACACACACTCAATACATATAAACAAACACAGTCACACCCATTAACATAAAAAACACGCACACACATGTAAACATAAAAAAACACACTTGGACACATAAACATAAAAACACACAAATATATCTAGGTGTAAAATTTGACCAACACCTATCCTAGAAGCCTAAATTAAAAAAAAAACCCGTCTTGGTGTAAGCTTTCGCCTAAACTATTTGAAAAAACTTAAAGAAACAACAGGGAGGCTGCCTCCGAACACTGATTAAGACAGAGAAAATCTTGTATCGAATGAAAGCTCCTGACGATCATCCACACTAGAGTAGATATTCCATCTTCCTGAGACAACTGTATATTATTAGTATTTTACCGTGATACCTCACTTTTAAATCCATGATCAAGTAATTACATTCCTTAGCTCGATAATAATACACAGCATAAAATTGTATCTTTGACTGAGAGTAAGGCATAACCTATCAGTAATCCGGCATAGTCATTTTTGAGGCCATAATGAAATTACTGTTATAATAGCAAATAAATTCTATTATATGTGTCTATAGTTAAAATACGCATGTGCACTAAATAAAATGTTGATTTTGAGTGTCAGTTTGGCACTCCCAAGCAGATAATTATGTTGCAATTGGAAACTATTCCCACTCACATCAAGTAGTCTGAGCGGACATCACTGAAATATTGTGATTTAACAAGTTTATATTTTACTGCTGTTTTGGGTTGGATATCTGAATCTACAGTATGACTCCCTGAATGGCTTTAGATTTAACTTTTCCCGATATTATTAAATCAAAAATATTCTACTCAACACGTTAAGCTTAACAATAGTGCCTTCATATGTTACCAGATACTTACCGGAATCGTTGTATAGAAGTTTACAGTAGGGAAGATTTTCACTTTCGTTGATGGGTTTGTTCTATTTTGATAAAATATTAATATAGACCATAGGAAACCAGGGAGAGGGGTAATTAAATATTACACATCCATCTCCACACCCCTCCAAGTGATACACGTCCATCTCCCCACCCCTCATAGTGATACACGTCCCTCTCCCCACCCCTCCTAGTGATACACGTCCAGCCCCCCACCCCTCCGAGCGATACACGTCCAT
>CABFOW010001138.1:0-21261 GCA_902141385.1 Timema californicum | reverse complement strand
TTTTTTTTGTATATAGATGAAGAAGCCCAGTGGTTAAATGATTATACAATAATGGAAATTGAAAAATAAGGAAAGATAAACTAATTGAGGGAAGAAAACCCACCGACGCAGAGGAAAATGTGGGAAGAATCCAATGCACTAACGGGACATCTGTCTTTCATCTGACCTCTATATAAGAAAGTCACACACACATATTATTATTATTATTATTATTATTATTATTAGCACCACGTCTTACTACCGGTTCGGATTATACGCACTTACGCTAATGTGTAATGGTAGGGTGATTGTGAGATGAAATGGAGGACCTACAGTTTAACGTGGAATCCAAACCACGGCGGAGGCCTGGCATTCCCCACATTCACAAGATGTCTTGTCAGAGGTGAAGGAAGTGTTTGGTAATCAGATAAATCTGTGCCGGGACCGAGGATTGAACCCCGGCCGCCAGCATAGAAGTCTGACACCTTACCCCTAGACCGCCAGGTCACCGACCACATTATAACAAAGTTTTTATATTTCGGCATTATTTCCTTTATCAAATTAATTAATTAATTTTAAAGGAACACATTAAATTAAAATAACAATTAGATTTAAACTAAAGTTTAACTAATAAATTGCATTTAAATTAGATTTACATTAATTTGATTAAATTAAATCAATTAATTAAATCACCCGCCTCGGTGGCGTAGTTGGCTAACGCGCTTGTCGTGTTGAGCTTGACTGCTGAGGACGGGAAGATCGAGGTTCGAATCTCGGTCGGGTGAACTGGGGGAGGCTTTTCCTAAATGGTTTTCCACTCTCCCTCCACGCAAATACGGGCTCACTTCCTCTAATTCAACCTTCCCGATTCCTAATTCATTATAGTAATTAGTACTTAAAGCGTATAACCCAAACGGGTAGTAAGACGCAGTGCTAAATATTATTATTATTATTAATTAAATCAGATTAAATTAAGACTACTATATATTTTACACCTCATTTTACTACCCGTTCGGTCTATTTGAATATTTGCAATATATTGGGGTTAAGACGATAGAATTTGGATAAATGTGATTGGTAGTCCAATGCGAATAGTGAAGCCTTAGACGATGTTTGTAAGTTTGTAGCCCGCGGGCCACAGATGGCCTTATCTATGATAGTATGCTACCCGCGGGTGATTTAATCTTATTATACACGTTATATAAATACAACATTTGAGATTGTGACTTTTCAAAATTGGGCTTTATTAGGGGATATAACAATTGGGGTTGTTGTACTAAATTTTTCTCTTTACTTATCAAAATCGATCAACATAAATGTTTAAATTTGCAAACCAAATATCAGTAATGTTTGCAAACACAAAAGTATGTGAACCTTTGGTTTTTAATTATGTAAACTAACAAAACAAAACACCTAAAGGGCTTACGGACGCATTTGTCATCAATTGTGAAAGTTATTTCAACACAAGATATAATATACCCCTGCCAAAATAAAATAAAATTTCTGAATTAAAATGGAAATTAAGCCTTAACATTAATATATCCTTAACTTAATTTTCTTTTTCTAACTGTAAGAATTCAAAATTATGTTTTACTTTAAGATGGTGACAATATTAATTATCAAGCTTTGCGGAATGTGGCCCCTTCGATATTTTCAATGTTCGACGTGTCTCTTATGATCAGAAGAGTTTGGCACCCCTGCTAGAGACCATGTGATCACAGTTTTGGGTAACAGCTAGTCAAACACTGTTAATAATGTCAAAAGACTTCAGAGCTGTCATAAGAAGTAGGTATATTGCAGTGTGAAGATATGTCCCTTAGTGTAGGTGGAGCCCTTAAGATGAACACATAAAGGTTACATACAACTTTATTGAGTAATTCCCCTCAATAAAGTGAGACGAGAGAAAGCCAGTGTCAGTTATCCAGCGGATTAAACGTGATGTAATAATCGCGAGACAACGGCCAATCACAAACCTTCTCCCGGTGGTCTCATCAATAAAGACACTCTTCGTTCAGCGTGGTAGAGAGCCTCAGGAGATACACGTCTGGTCTTACTTCCGACGTGGAGGTTATTCAACAATAGAAATACAGGTCAGCCTGTGTGTTTGTGTGCTAACATCCCCCTCCAAGCATTTCCCTGCCATCTTAGCCCCGGCCCATTCCAAGAGGAATGTCTTCTTGTAGCCCGCAACCACGCGGATACTATTTGACAACAAATTTCCAAATAGTTTTTACTTTTCTCTTTCAAATAAACAGCTTTCACGTCGTCCCATTGTACAAGTTAGTGTTGCGTTACTCCATGTGGGATGAAACAGCATCTTTTCACGTACGGGCAAAGACGTCATTACGGTCCTGTCTGGGTTTGCCGGCGATGGGAAGGTCGGGGTTCGAATCAAGGCCGGGTGTAATCAGGTGGTTTTCTCTCATTCCCTCGAGGCCAATGCAGGTATACTTTCTCCTAATTATACCTTTCCCATCTATATTCGCCTAGTGTAACTATACGGATAGCTCGGTTTAAATACGGTCGCAAGATTACCAATAGTGATCAATTATTTATACCTGGCGATATATTTATTTATTTTTTAGTTTCTAAGTCTACTAGTTCGCCAATATTTAGACACACAAGATAATTTTTATATTCACTCGATCATAAAAAGTTTTTTTTAGCATCACCACGTTTTACTACCCGTTCGGGCTATACACTTATGTACTAATCCCGCTAATCGTTTTAGGGATTAGTAAAGTTATATTAATAAGAAATGTATCAGAATTTGCGTGGAGGGAGAGTGGAAAACGATTTAGGAAAAACCTCTCTCAGTACACCCGACCGAGATTCTAACCTCCTCGGCATCAGCAGTCTTGTCTATTGCAAGAGTAGCGGGTTAGACCACGAGCCCACCGAAGTGGGTTTCTACTTATTGACCGAGTGAAGTGAGGTCCTGTTTCAACTCGACGGTCAGCTATTTCATTTGTATGCGGACATATGTCCCGCGACTACTGCCAAATGCGTAGATCTTTTTTTTTTAAATCAAAATTTACATCGACTTTCTTTAAACCTAGGCCAGACAATGTTTGTATATGGTTATGTGATTTGGTTATTTGTTTCAAGATGGCAGCCAAGTGATTTGTCTAAGATCTCATCCCGATATATTTAATTTAAAATTCCAAGCAAATGATATATATATTTCCCTAAATTGACATATAACAAGACTGAAGTCTTAAACCACGTATACAATGGTTATTTTCTATGAATATAATGTAAATCTATTATTGAATATATTATTAATTAGTTTTTCGTATAATTTGATCACAAAATAAAAATATCAACTTCAAATTCAATTAGAAATTATATAAGATATTTAAACTTGAATCCAAAGAGAAATCTCAAGACCATAGTAACAATAAGAACAATCACAGAACTACTAGTGTCAAACTAAAATACAACTATGCTTGTTGTGGGCATAGGTTTGGTCAAACTAAATTGAATTATTTAATTTAATTTTTTTTGGCCTAACTTGACCCACTTTTAAAAATTAACACCACGTCTTACAACCCGTTTGGGCTATACGCACAGTTAATGAATATTTGAAAGAAACCCAAATATTATAATATAATTTTATCGGGACTGATTAGTTTATTCTATTTTAAGATATTAATAGGTTTTAGAAATAATGAAACATAATAAACGCAAACAAATTATTGGTGTGTGTGTGTGTATGTCACGTGTGCGGCATATGGTCCCTCAATAGTTGTGTTTAGTTTTAGAAATGGTACTTCAACCAAAAACATATTTGAACGAGATCTATTCATAAGTTAAACAGCTATAAAGAAAACACCCATGGACGTACGAGGTCGTCAATTAGTTCAAAACTAAACGTGCGATATTTTTATTTTTTACTATAAAGAGTACACAAACTCCACATAACTCATGGAGTCGACTGTTTCGCCAACTCTCTAAGCCCGCCACACGTTGGACGCAAGGCAGATGCAGCAAAGGGGCAGGCGAGTAAGAGGAAAATCTGTAATACACGTGTTCTTGTGGGTTACCGCACATTGGACAGAGCGCAGGTGCAGTGTATATTCCATTCACGGTAGTAATTACTCTTTGAAAGGTCTTTTTTCCTACCAATATCCTACTATATAATAGATTTATGGTAGGGAAAAAGGCTTTTCAGAAGTAAATTCCAACGGTGAATGGAATATAGGGATAACTCTTTCACACCTCTCTCTGGTTGTAGTAGACGTACAGTTTTCCTGTGATCTCTGCACCTCTGTCACGTGGTTTTATGGTATTGTGATGGAACATCTTATTCAATTATCCAAGACCCTACAGTATTATATTGAACAAGCAATACAAACTACATAAGGACAAAGCTTAATAATGAACCATGGGAAAAAGATTGCTATTGAACTGAATTATTCGAACGGTAAGTGTAATATTCTAAATTTTTGTAGTTGGTGAAATTAATCTACAGTAGTCTATACAACCCATTTGAAGAATTATATGTTACTAGACACTGCGCTTAAAGTAAAATACAATTTTTATTGCAATTATATGTATCCTTTTATTCACCTTTATTATACCTCTCGCAGTATAGTTTATAGCCTTTGTTCAGCCATTCCTTAAAACAGTTAAAAATAGTCGTAAATACCTTTATTCCCTAAACCTGAATGGCTGGTGTCAAAATATCTAAAAACCACAAATTTTCAAGTGGGGTGTCAGATTGGAGGTAATTTTAAACTAAAGAAATTTAATGTTCTATTAGTTTATTATTTTCGAAAATTCAAAGTCTGACTCGGAATCCAAATCTATCAGAAGTTCCTAAAATTCACACGCCATATCACGTATTGTACCACTGGCTGAAAGGTGCCTGACTCGCTTCAAATCTGCGGTGACTTGCAGAAACCTCTTCCTGTGCTATGCCTGCCTTCTTCCAGGACTGTGTTCAATGTGCGGTGCCTTGCAGAAACCTCTTCCTGTGCTATGCCTGCCTTCTGTCAGGACTGTGTTCAATGTGCGGTGTCTTGCAGAAACCTCTTCCTTTTGCTATGCCTGCCCTCTGCCTTTGCTGCACATGGCCTACGTCCAATGTGCGGTGGGCCCAAACTAGTTTGTGCGGTGTCCATGGAAACATTTCCAAATTTGAACGTGACCTTGATCGGGCCAGGTCAAGTTACATTGTTGGTCAGATCTACCCGTAGTTGTGGCCAGTATCAAATTCTTTTGTGGTCATTTATATAAATGGTAAGACTCTGAAGTTAGGTTTTTTTTGGTGGGAAGTCACCGACCTTGTGCCCGTGTCACTAGAGAAAAGTCCCTGAGTGTGCGGAATTAGGACTACAATAATAATAATAATAATACTTAACACGGCGTCTTACTAACCGTTCGGGTTATACGCTTAAGTACTAATTACGTTAATGGCTTAGGAATAGGGAAGGTTGAATATTGAGGAAGTGAATTAACATTTGCGTGGAAAACCATTTAGGAAAACCACCCCCAATTCACCCGAGCGAGATTCGAACCTCGATTTCTCCGTCCTCGGCAGTCTAACTCAACTCAAAACTAGCTCATGAGCTAACTACGCCACCGATGCGGGTCCAAGGGACTACAACACGCGACAAGACGTACCGGATGTTCAACAGGTGGTCATCGGTGGGAACGCGAAAGGTGTCAGGTCTCGTTAAGCCCTAGTCTGTTGATTACGAAAAGGTTGGGATTCGAATACTGGTCGGGCGTATCAAGGTGAATTTTCCCCAAGTCTGTTTCCAACTCTCTTTCAGACCAAATCCAGATACACTTCCTTTAAATTTTACCTCCCTTAACTCCATTAATGTAAATATACTAACAGGTCTGACGGAGAAAGTGTTTTAGTTAGTTAATATGTTACAAAGTATTGAGATATCGATCAAATATTATGTGCTACTAGCACCGGTGGTCGCGTCGTCTAGCGCGTATCTTATATTGCACTTGATAGGCGTTTATGATAAGAGTGGGGTTTGAATCCCAAAATATAACACTTGAAAGGGATTTACACTGGATTTAGTGTGATTTTCCCATTCCCTTTGGGTTAATACGAGTGCTCGTCAGATATGAGAATTTGCCGCAGTGGTGGCTTGCGGTGTTTGGTGAGGGGGCAAGGTAAGGGTAGTTGGCAACTAAATAATATTACATATATAAACACACACATAGTCTCAAATAAAGGTGAGGAGATGAGGAAGGGATACAAATACTAAATTCAAACAAATAATAGCAGTTGTAGACTTTTTAATTTTTCGAAAAAAAAATGTCAACCATTGAATCTCTGGGCGAGGAAATAGATTCATAAAGACTTTGATTATAATAATTAAATATTAGCATATCATGGTCTACAACACCAATATTAGTGACGAATTCAACAACCGAGCACTGTAGTCGATATGAGTGTTAGAGGAAGATAACTATAATCGCTGTATTGCTTTATTAAAGATCATTTGTTTCTGATGTTAATGTAATTGAGATATATTAAACTTGGGCAAGTCAGATTGTATTTGTTCCATTTAAATAGATAAACGTTTCCAAATAAAAAAGGTGATTGCAAATTTTCCATCTCATATGCCCCTCAAACTACATTAGCCATCTAGAGCCCTTATACTGTTAACATACACTTTTTAATGACAATTGTATGTGCCATGTTACAGTTACCTTGCACGTAGGGGCAAGTCAAGATATAATTTCCCATATTCAGACTACTGACTACTTTGCAAGAAGAGATCGAGAGAACAACAGAGTCATCCACTTGGCAAGTCAGCCAGTCATCCAACAACTCAGACAGTCATCCACTTGACAAGTCAGCCAGTCATCCACAAACTCAGCCAGTCATCCACTTGGCAAGCCATCCAGTCATCCAACAACTCAGCCAGTCATCCCCTTGACAAGTTATCCAGTCATCCAAAAACTCAGCCAGTCATCCACTTGGCAAGCCATCCAGTCATCCCCTTGACAAGTTATCCAGTCATCCAAAAACTCAGCCAGTCATCCACTTGACTAAGTTATCCAGTCATCCAACAACTCAGCCAGTCATCCACTTGACAAGTTATCCAGTCATCCAAAAACTCAGCCAGTCATCCACTTGACAAGTCAGCCAGTCATCCAACAACTCAGTCAGTCATCCAGCCAGTCATCCAGCCAGTCATCCACTTGACAAGTCAGCCAGTAATCCACTTGGCAAGTCAGCCAGTCATCCACTTGGCAAGTCAGCCAGTCATCCACTTGGCAAGCCATCCAGTCATCCAACAGTCAGTCATCCAGCCAGTCATCCACTTGACAAGTCAGCCAGTCATCCAACAACTCAGCCAGTCATCCACTTGACAAGTTATCCAGTCATCCAACAACTCAGCCAGTCATCCACTTGACAAGTTATCCAGTCATCCAAAAACTCAGCCAGTCATCCAGCCACTCATTTATCCACTCAGCCAGTCATTCATACAGTCACTCAGACAGTCATCCATCCACCCAACCACCGAGCCAGTCATTCATCCACTCATCCAGTCATCCAGCCACTTTTTATCATTTATGTTATTAAGTTGGTACCAAATCTTTTATTTTTACATTTAAATGAGTAATTCTCGATCTACCCCCCTTTGCTCTCCAATAATTACTTTTTTTTTAGCACCAGACCTCTTTAGTGCATGTGTACTAATTATGTTAGTGGGTTATGAAAAAGGCAGGTTGAATTTAGAGGTAGTGTACTCGTGTGTGTGTGTGTGTGTGTGTGAATGTGGAGGGAGAGTGAAAAAACATTTTGGGAAAACCACCCTTAATAAGTTCGACTGAGACTCTAACCCTGATCTCCCTGTCATCAGCAGTTTAGTCTAGCTCAAGAGGGACGCTTTAGACAATCCGGCCACCGAGGCAGGTCAGTAATTATCTATGACGCCTATGGGCACATGCACTACCTAACCTGAACGAATAGTCTAGGGTGTTAAAAAGTTAAACTTGTTTTGTAAGTCGTGTTCTGATAAACTCTTTTGATTCATAAAATACTCGTTAAATAACCCCAATAAAAACTAGTTTTTTAAAATCAGGAATTTGGACAATGTGACGTCATAGAGTCAACTAAAACCGGCTAAATCTGCCATCGAACTTTCCCCAAGTTGTTCGTGACCTTGAGGAATGAGTTCATCCTATAGAGAGTGAATTACAACACCGACCTCGCTCAAAGTTGGTATGTATCGTTCACTGGATTGCCTTTGAACTTTAGTTAAACCCCGCTGCGTGTCAAGTTCAGTGTGTAGGGCAATAAATTGCTCCGCACCTCGCACATTACATGAGTTGTCAATATGAATTAGGTCCGCATGGGTGGGAATGCGGGTTGAATACCAGATTTAGGGCATGTTAAAGTGGCTGGGAGGTAGGTTGTCAGATTTTGGTCATGTTAAGTGTGGCTGGGTTGGTAGGTTGTCAGATTTTGGTCATGTTAAGTGTGGCTGGGAGGTAGGTTGTCGAATTTTGGTCATGTTAAGTGTGGCTGGGTGGTAGGTTGTCAGATTTTGGTCATGTTAAGTGTGGCTGGGCGGTATGTTGTCGGATTTTGGTCGTGTTAAGTGTGGCCGGGAGGTAGGTTGTTGGATTTTGGTCGTGTTAAGTTTGGATGGGAGGTAGGTTGTCGGATTTTGGTCATGTTAAGTTTGGCTGGGAGGTAGGTTGTCGGATTTTGGTCATGTTAAGTGTGGCTGGGAGGTATGTTGTTGGATTTTGGTCATGTTAAGTTTGGATGGGAGGTAGGTTGTCGGATTTTGGTCATGTTAAGTGTGGCTGGGAGGTAGGTTGTCGGATTTTGGTCATGTTAAGTGTGGCTGGAAGGTATGTGGTTGGATTTTGGTCATGTTAAGTGTGGCAGGGAGGTATGTTGTTGGATTTTGGTCATGTTAAGTGTGGCTGGGAGGTATGTTGTTGGATTTTGGTCATGTTAAGTGTGGTTGGGAGGTAGGTTGTCGGATTTTGGTCATGTTAAATGTGGCTGGAAAAGGGAGGTCGGTTTTCGGGTTTTAGTCGTGTTAAGTGTGGCTGGGAGGTAGGCTGTAGGAGTCCGATAATGTGCAAGAGTGGCATACAACCACAACCCAAACAAAATAAGGACTTTGGAAACTTGTTATTCTCACGTGGTGACTCTTCACCCATGCGTCTAAATAAATGCCTTCCAACTAAGGTGAAATGGTAGGAATTGCAAGTTAAGGGCAGCATTTTTGCAGCATTTAGAGTAGACCATTTTTTTGCAGCAAAATAAATCAAATATTACTCCAGCAAATAGGTCGAGTTTAATTTTCTTAACAGGATAATCTCAGTTATTGAATACCTATCAAGGTAGCTTAGAAATTTGAGAGATTTTTTTTCTTTTAATCTTAAATGTTTCTTATCAAATACTAACTATGTTCATGACGAATATTCAAGAACTGCTGAGATTATTATATGTAGTATATTAAACATTGTTTTTAATATTTTATTTGTTACGCAAAAAGAAGTTTGATTTGAAAACTTCAAAAACCCTGAACTTTTATCGTGTACCCTTGCAGCCCACCTTAAAATGTCGGTCTGAGTAAAGTTTTATTGGCGTTATCACAATTGGCGATATGATTTTAGACCTTAAAAGTCTGATATTTTTTATACCAAAACTTTATAGATAAATAAATAATAGTGATCACATTTAAATAAGAATCTAAACATAAAAATCCACAACACCAATCACTTGAACAAAGCGATTCAAATACTGAGTTTTTTTTTTAAATCCCACAATTAAGAAACGCCATTGCTAAACATATTGACATCTAAAATACACATTTATGTTAAATTTTTGTCATTTTATACGTTGTATTTCCTCCAAGTCTCACTACTTTTTCAGGACGGACGCATATATATTATTCTAATGTAGTAAGGATAAGGAAGGTCAAATTTAGATGAAATATACTCACATTTAGTAAAAAGCGCCTTCAGTTCATCCAGGTGTAATTCGAACCCCTACCTCATCACCGGCAATCCAGTTAAAATAAGCTTTATATTTGGACTACAATAAGTTTCATTACAAATTAATGCTCTCAAGGGGGGGGGGGGAATGCATTAATTTAACCACCCTACTAACATCAACTGGTTAAAAGAAATAAGATTAGGAGGATGAATATAAAGAAACGCATCAGCACTTGTCTTTATAGAGGATTGAAACCGATTAGATAAATGTATAATCTAGGCTGTCCTAGTAGATATATGAACTATGGCCACATAGCTCGGCGAGCTCAAACCACTAAACCAACCCTGGCGATAGTTAATATTGTTGAAATAGCAGGTATTTATGTTTAGGAATATAAAACTAGGTCATTGCTGTGAGGTGTTGTAATTAAACACTGGGATGGCAAAACTAGCTTGCATTTCAACAGGTCGGAAGCGTAGAGGAAACCTAGAAGTAAGAGTCGGTGCTCGTATAAACTAGAGCAGGACAAATATTATAGCGGAACGGAATGGAAAATTTTAAAAATTACGGACATGCGCTTTACGTACGACCATGCAGTAATAATTTGTTTCCACCTGGTCATTGATAGACTAAAAATAAACAGGTCAGCGAATACCAGATTTTGGTCTAGGGGTAAGGTGTCAGACTACTGTGCTGGCGGCCGGGGTTCAATCCTCAGTCCCGGCACAGATTTATCTGATTACCAAACCCTTCCTTCACCTCTGACAAGACATCTTGTGAATGTGGGGAATGCCAGGACTCCACCGTGGTTCGGATTCCACGTTAAACTGTAGGTCCTTCATTTCATCTCACAATCACCCTACCATTACACATTAGCGTAAGTGCGTATAACCCGAACGGGTAGTAAGACGTGGTGCTAATAATAATAAGAATTCCTGATTTGAAGGTTGTTTTGTGTTCATGCAGTACGCATCTTACCTCTCGTATTTATCATATTATACACTATAGGAGTAGCGATGAGGAAGATAGAATTTAGATTAAGGATACTTGCATTTGCATGGAAGGAGAGTGGAAAAAATATTTTGGGGGAATAACTTCTCTCTGCCAGGATTCGAGCTTCAACCTTCCAGTCAGGGGCAAACCAGACAAGACGAGACTGATGCCTTTGTATGTGTGCCTACCGGTGAGTGCATGCAGTTTTGTTTTTATTTTATTTAATTTATTAATGGTATTTAACTTAAACTTACCCGCCTCGGTGGCGTAGTTGACTAACGCGCTTGTCGTGTTGAGCTCGACTACTGAGGATGGGGAGATCGAGGTTCGAATCTCGGTCGGGTGAACTGGGGGTAGTTTTTCCTAAATGGTTTTCCACTCTCCCTCCACGCAAATGCGGGTTAACTTCCTCTAATTCAACCTTCCCAGTTCCTAATCCATTAGAGTAATTAGTACTTAAAGCGTATAACCCGAACGGGTAGTAAGACGCGGTGCTAAATATTATTATTATTAACTTAAACTCCAGAACCAACTTATTATATCAAAGAACAACTTACAGTCTGATTTCCATAGGAAACCCGTTTTTTGAAAAGTGGAGACTCATTTTTCCACAATGACGGAAACAAATATTACGATTGTATTTACATTATTAGTCTGTTTTGTTAATTATATAACGATGCATTTTATTGTAATCCACGAGGAGGTATAAATGAAAGCTTTTGATAACTTAGATGAACTCTATAAATAATAGGTAAAATTAAACATATTTAGACAATGACAAATGTTGGTGACTTTCAATTAATGTTTGTGGTCGAAAGGGGGCTTCCAATAAAAATCAGGGTTTTACAAACCAGCTTCAACCATTTTTTTTACTAATAATTCTTTTTCCGTTAATTTCGAGAATCATACCCGGGATTCCTGGCTTAATTGGTAAAAGAATTTTAGATTTTAATAGTAAATCTAGTAAGTTAAATCGAAATTAGAATTGTTTTTAATTATAATTTATGCACTGAATTTTGCATTTGGTGAAACATATTATTGATAATTCAATTAAGTGGAAAATAAACTTGACAATGGAGTCGAACCTGTGACTTTGGCATGCACGTATACGTATTTAAATTTGATTTTAGCCTTAGGACCGATCCTGTGGACCTAACAGTTTGTGATACATAATAATAATAATAATAATAATAATAATTATTATTATTATTATTATTATTATTAATTAGCATCACACATTCGGGCTAGACGTATATGTACTAATAATACTTGTCTGTTAGGGATGATGGAATGTTATATTTAGTGGAATTGTACCAGCATTTGTGTGGAAGGAGAGTGGACAACCATTAAGGTAAAAGCCACCCTCAGTACACCTGGCAGAGACTCGAACCCCAATCTCCCCGTCATTGGAAGACCAATATATTGCGAGAGTGATGCCTTAGACCATGAGACCACTGAAGCGGGTAAATATGGATTAATCTTATTGCTAAACTATAATTTGACTGTATTTCCAGTTTCTCACAATCTAAGTTTTCCTGCCGAGTGAAGAAGCGAGTATAACTTCCATCAGTTTCACGGACAGATTCTATCTTGTCTCATCGTCAGCCTCTTGCTAAACAAGTGTTCAAACAGACGATGGTACCCCCACCCACCCACCACCACCAGCTTCTTCTTCGCACCTACTGGAGCAAATTACATCACCGCCTAACTATCAACTAATTATCAGGCAAATAAAACTTGTGTAGGAGTAAGATATACCGATATACTACGATTTTGTTTGGAGGAACAGTTTAGAAAATATTATTCTATTCTTAGAACCGCGTTTACTACCCGTTCAGATTATACATTTAAATGCTAATTACGCTTATAATTAGGTATTAGGAAAGGTTGTATTCAAAGGAAGTGTACCCACATTTGTGTGGAGAGAAGTGAAAAACCTTTTTGGAAAAGCCACCCTCAGTACACCCGACAGAGATTCGAATCTCGATCTCCCCGTTGGAAGTCTAATATAATGCGAAAGTAGCAAATTAGACCACGTGGCCACTGAAGCGGATTTTTGGAAAATAAAAACAGCCTTTTTTTTTGCGGCCAACAATGATAACACTTTACCATATTATTTGTGTTATATTAAATATCAATCTATCAAAATCTAATCTATCAAAAGTTACAGCTTCAGATCGCGTGATTTTATTTATGAATATACAAAAATTGTTTTAATAACTACGAGATACTGTTCTTGCCACCAAAATCCGGGTATACTTTACTCCACGAGTTTCATTAGTGTGATAATTAGTCGAGACAACACGATGACACGGCACAAAGTATAATCCGGGGGCATAGGTGCTGGACCCGGTGCTACGTTATAAAACCTTAATTACATTCTAAGTGGTTACCTACGTTTTATTATTTTGTTGATTTTTTTTAAAACTGGAACGTTTTAACGCAAATAAGAACCGGGTTTCTCAAACGTTTTAGCCTCAATCATCGTTTAAAACTCGCACGTCAATAACATAATAAAGTTATCAGAAAAACGCTTTTATGTTTAAATTCAAATAAAAAACATTATGTATAGTTCTTGTAACTATTAATACTATAATAATTATAATAGTTTTAAATTTAGTAAAACTAATACTATTCATGGAGAGTATTACCAAGTCTAAACTGCGTAGCTTTAAAATATTTGCGTATAACCCGAACGGGTAGTAAGACGCGGTGCTAATAATAATAATAATAATAATAATAATAATAATAATAATAATTTAAAATATTGAAATATAACCAATTATTTGAAAGGATAAGTTTGTTTGCTCGTGCAGATATGTCATTTGTGAGACATGGGGGAAAGTAATTTTCAGTTTGAATTTACGGGTACCACGTAATATGTGTAATGTTTGGTAACAATTACGTATATTTAGGCCTGTGCGGGCATGACATATTTGAAGGAAAATATCAATTTCCCGCAGGAATGGGACGGGATACTGTAAAAAAATTAAAAAAAATTTTAAAATGTAGGCTTGTATAATTATGTATGTTTTAGATTTATAATCTTAGTCTAAACTTAGCCTCTCCATTTATTTAAATAAAAATAATTTGATGATAAAATTAGATTTAATCCCATTGTAATTTACCGATGTAATTTACTAATTTAATGATTATTATAATTCGTATTTTGAGTAAAACAATATCCCCCCCCCCTTCTTTTTTGTAATTTACCAAATTCCCAATTTATTCCAGGTTTTCCCTATCACTTCAAATTCTCGGCTAGTTACAGTTTTCCCGGATTACCCTGGCAGAATCATGGACCCCCTGAAACCATTGCTGATCCCCCCCCGCCCCCCATNCCCCCCCCGCCCCCCATCCATCCAACATAAACACACACACACGAGGTGGAGTTAAAAACTTACGCACACATTTCTAGTATGATACATAGCTCATTTCATGTTAATACAAGAATAAATATGTTTAGCCGGACAATAAAGGAAAAAAAAAAATTCTAAGCAAATTGTGAAAAGTGAATATTTTTTATGATGAAGAAATACAAATAAAAATCAATTAAAAATCTAAATTTGTTTTGGTGACACCTACAGGACTCTTCGTGCCTAAGACCATTCTACAACCGGGGCGGTTAAATATAATTTTTTATAAAACTGTTACATTGGTTACCTCCTCTGTTCTATGGAAGATTTTATAAAACTATTACACTGTTTCATTTCTCTGTTAAACAGATAGTTTTATAAAACTGTCCCTTTGTTTCAACTCTTTGTTAGCTGGATAGTTTTCTGTAACTATCCCGATGTTTTGTGTTACTGTTCACTGGAGTATTGGTGTCATCACAATTCCTCATTCTCATCGCGATGGTCGAAAAGCAGACGAGCAGACCAGTTCATGAGAGGTCAATGGAAGTTTGGCAGTGCTGTAGCGGTTGGCAAGCCACGTAGCACATTCCTTTCCTTGCAAAGATATAGTATTCCACTAGGAGTAGCTCTCAAATACTAAACACACATTCATTATACATTCAGCATACATTTCTTCATACCATATTTCCAAAAAATAGTACATCTTTATTTTTAAGAGATAAAATGAATGATTCCAAGTTAAAGACACATATTTTGAGCGATTTTCACTTTTGCCTCAATACACAAAACATATGTTTTCCAATGTCCTCCCTCGTAGATATTTTTTTTTAAAGTAGCGGCTTACCTTGATAGTAGTTGTAATTAAGTTGAAACCATTGTTTTCCTTTTCTCGGCGTTGTTTCGAGCGGTTCACACGGTAGGAATGATGTTGTTGCCAATTATAATCTTATTTTTAAAGTTTATGTAGTAGAGGCTTACAGACAAAATAAATGGGAATTTGCTTCATAGATGGATTTCATTTATATTTTATGTAAAATTAATACCTCAAAGTAGGTATTGGTATTTCTATTTAAATACATTCTTTTAAATATCTTATCTTGTCCGGAAGCAAACGACCTAGGTTTGCCCACGTACTGTACACACGACCTAGGCTTGTCCCCGTACTGTACACACGACCTAGGCTTACCCACGTACTGTAAATACGACCTAGGCTTACCCACGTACTGTGCACACGACCTAGGCTTACCCACGTACTGTAAATATGACATAGGCTTACCCACATACTGTAAATACGACCTAGGCTTGCCCACGTACTGTACACACGACCTAGGCTTACCCACGTACTGTAAATACGACCTAGGCTTACCCACGTACTGTACACACGACATAGGCTTACCCACGTACTGTAAACACGACCTAGGCTTACCCACGTACTGTACACACGACCTAGGCAGGCCCACGTACTGTAAATACGACCTAGACTTGCCCACGTACTGTACACATGACCTAGGCTTGCCCACGTACTGTAAATACGACCTAGACTTACCCACGTACTGTAAATACGACCTAGACTTGCCCACGTACTGTACACACGACCTAGACTTGTCCACGTACTGTAAATATGACCTAGACTTGTCCACGTACTGTAAATACGACCTAGGCTTGTCCACGTACTGTACACACGACTTAGGCTTGTCCACGTACTGTACATACGACCTAGGCTTGCCCACGTACTCTACACACGACCTAGACTTGTCCACGTACTGTAAATACGACCTAGACTCGTCCACGTACTGTAAATACGACCGAGGCTTGTCGACGTACTGTACACACGACCGAGGCTTGCCCACGTACTGTACACACGACCTAGGCTTACCCACGTACACACGACCTAAGCCACAAACAAGGTTTATGCCCTAGAAATACCCGGGAACATATGGCCTATAAAAATGGGTTACACTTATTTCCCATTTTTCTTTCAAATAACCCAAAATTAAGATATTTGATTATTAGTGCTACGCGTATTACAGACAATTCGGTTAACTTCAATTTACATTAGTGATTCTGAAATGACTAAGAAGGTGAACTATAAGTAAATACACCATCGGTATTCTGAAAAAATAATGCGAACCATTTAACGGTAGAAAACCACCATCCCAGGTGGATGTGAACCTTTCCCTTCTAGCTCAGAGCTAAGTACGCAGAGGCAGAGCTAATTCTACAGGTATGTTTGTCCAATACAAGGACCTCTACTGTAGTTAAGACTATTGTCCAGGAAATGCACTTCGTGTTGCATTGTTAATTGGCAAGTAATTTAGCGGTCACGTAGTGACTATGTTTGCTCTTCAATTGCCGTAGGAAGACGAGTGTCTGCCGTCTGAAGCAGTTCCTAGATCTACTTTCATTCCTCAGGTCATGTGATCTGCAGCTGTCACCTTTCATATATATTATCACAATGAAATAACAATGATAATATTATAAAATGTTATTAATTTTGACCCGCCTCGGTGGCGTAGTTAGCTAACGCGCTTGTCGTGTTGAGATCGACTACCGAGGACGGGGAGATCGAGGTTCGAATCTCGGTCGGGTGAACTGGGAGTGTTTTTTCCTAAATGGTTTTCCACTCTCCCTCCACGCAAATGCGGGTTCACTTTCTTTGATTCAACCTTCCCAATTCCTAATCCATTAGAGCAATTAGTACTTAAAGCGTATAACCCGAACGGGTAGTAAGACGCGGTGCTAAATATTATTATTATTAATTTTGGACGCAAAAAAGTTTTAATTTTCTAAAGGCCCTTCCTGTTACAATTGAACTGTCCACAGTAAACTAGAAGAGTAGTTATTTTTTATTTTTTTCCTAGCCGCGTCTCATTTGGGCTATATACGCATGTAAGTGTTAATTACGATAATGTGTTAAGGATGAGGAGGTAAGAATATTTGGAAAATATATCCTTGACGCGGGGAGGGAGAGACTTGCTAAACCATGCGATTACCGAGGCGAGGGTTGATAAAAGCGCCCTGAAATGATAGGAGCCAAACGTTTTGGCCCTAAGAGTCAAACAAAAAGTATAAGTTTTGACACTAGCAGTGCGGTTAAAAAAAGTAAAAAAATACAAAATTTTACAAATTAAAAATGTCAATTTGACTAAGTATTTCCTTATGTCAATCAGAAACATCAACTAAAGGTGTTGAGGACCTTAGTTCGATTCCATGGTCAAGTGATTAAAATAGTTTCGTATTTATTTATTCTTTGTTTCGTGTGCTAGCTGTATCATAGGTATATATTTACTTACTATCGACAGAGCTGTGTGTATGTCATAGACAAAGCCGGAAGTCTAGCCAGTTCGCAAAATGACCGGCTACTTACAGCTTTGACCACCTAAATCAGCCAAAGTACGAACTATATAACAATTCACCAGCATTCCGTGCTTTGGCCGGCAAGTTCTAGATGTGGCCGTAGGAAAATGGCCAAAGTAAATAATTATCTCTCTCACTTATATTTTACAATGTGTAAAATCACATAAAAGAGATGAACACAATTTTATTTAACACTGGGTTAGTCTTTTTATTTACATTTTGGTGCAGTCTTAGTTGTTGCGACATTTGGAGTTCCCTAGCGATTAGGTTAGTTTAAGTTGTCATATTAGGCTAGGTTAGGTTATGTTAAGTTAGGTTGGGATTGTGCTGTATCATACAATCCAACACTTCAGGCAGTGGCCGGGCTGTCATTATTAATTTGCACCATGACTGGCCAGAACGCGAATCCAAATTTACCCTCATCATTATTTTGCGATTTGACTGAACCAATTGGCCAATGTGCGAAGGGTCGAGCGAATTCAAAAAGCGGCCTGTTTCGGTCTTTGACCATAACATGTACACTAACAATGTTGACTGATTCAAGATGCACCGGGATTTAATCCCTAAGAGTTTGAACCAGGAATCTTTTTAGCCTACAACTATTTTTCCGGACGAATATCTATTAATTTTATTTAAATTAATCCTTATCTGTATATTTAGTTGCATGAGATAGTTCAAGTCACTAATAGCCGTGGTACTGTTATTGCTACACCTGAGAGTAATTAGTGCCTTTAAAATGCCTTAAGCTAAGGGAACAGGGTGAGAAAAGTGAAGCATTTGCTCCGAGAGAGCACATGAACAGCAGCAATGGGAAAAAGAGATCGATGGCCAAATGATCAAACTAAATTTATGTTTAAATCAAAGGGGTGTTAATTGGTTCAGAGGGAAAGAACTAAGACGTCGCAATGCAAGAAACTGAAATCCAACCTCTTTAAATGGATAGTCTGTTACAGCCAAGACTGTCGAGTAGGTTTTCGCTACGCTGTTCTAAATCAATTGGGTCCCAACTTGTGTGCTTATTTAATAATAATAATTTCAACATACATTTAAATTTTGTTTAGTATAGTGCTGGCCAAAAGTCGTGAGACTTATGACAGGTCAGCACTGAAAAGTACACAAGTACCTTTTAATAATATTGTTATAATAATATTATTATTATTATTAGCACCGCGTCTTACTACCCGTTCGGGTTATACGCACTTACGCTAATGTGTAATGGTAGGGTGATTGTGAGATGAAATGGAGGACCTACAGTTTAACGTGGAATCCGAACCACGGTGGAGGCCTGGCATTCCCCACATTCACAAAATGTCTTGTCAGAGGGGAAGGAAGGGTTTGGTAATCAGATAAATCTATGCCGGGACCGAGGATTGAACACCGGCCGCCAGCATAGAAGTCTGACACCCTACCCCTAGACCGCCAGGTCACCTTATAATAATAATAATAATAATAATAATAATAATAATAATAATATATTGTATTCGACCCTGGTTAAGTGCAAGAGAAGGCTAACGCCTTAGCTTCGCCAAATAAATAAAGACCATTACTATTATTATTTAATACACGTGTCTGTAAATCGCATGCTATAAATACCACAAAGCCTACTATTTAAAGCTACGAAACCTGCTTTGAGAATGTTGATTTGTCTCAAGTTAAGCTTTTAAAACGCCCATCACATGAAAGTTAGTGTGAGTGTGAGTGTGAGTGTGAGTGTGAGTGAGAGTGTGAGAGTGTGTGTGTGTGTGTGTGTGAGTGTGTGTGAGTGACGTCCTATCATAAAAACCAAGCCGGTTGATAATAGCAGCCTCAGACGACCTTGAAAGTAACGCCCATCACATGAAAGTGAGTGTGAGTGTGAGTGTGAGTGTGAGTGAGTGTGAGAGTGTGAGAGTGACGTCCTATCATAAAAACCAAGCCGGTTGATAATAGAAGCCTCAGACGACCTTGAAAGAGCACACATAGCCTCGTATCATTTATAACAGGGGTTTACAAAGTGCAACAAATGGCCATATGAGATCCCACAGCTTTGTGCTTTCGGTACATGACACTTTTATATTTTACGTTCTATGAATCCTATGAACTGCCACGAGTAAGGTGCATGTGTGTGAACTGCAACGAGTAAGGTGCACACGGGGAAGTGTTGTATCAGCGAATTTTGTTCCAAGCTGTAGATCTCACTAGTTCATAAACGTTCTGCCTGCTCTTGCCAGTTTATTTAAGTTTTATTGAACTGTACATTAATATATTTGATAGCTGCAGCATTGGGTACACGAACTCAGGTGTCGGAAAGGTTAGGGTTAAAGCCCCCGTTGGGTGTATTCAGGTTTCCCTCCTGTATGATTTTCAACTCTCCCTCTAATATATATTTAGGTACATTTCCTCTAAATTTTATCCTCTTCATTCCAAATCAATAAGTTTAAATATTAGTCTACCCCAAACTGGTATAAGGATGTGGTGCCCGTTTGATTTAAACTTCAATCAATTAATATATAGTTATCTAAATATAGTAAGTGGTATGTCATAATTGTACATACTTTCTTGGATAGTTTATTATAGTTTGGAAAACGATTTTCAAAATTTGACTATCAGTAAACAAGATTTAAATGATTTGTCTCAGAAAATTTTGTAGGCCTATCGTTTTATTTATTAAAAATAAATTTCAAACAAATTATTATTAGAAACACTTTGAAAAAAAAATTAAATTTCCAAAAATCATTCGTCATTCAACTCCCCATAATCTCAGAGCTACCCCCCTTTTTTTTACTGTTTTCATCCTGTGGCCTAGGTCAGTTTTTTAAATTCAAGTCATATATTTTCCACTACCGGTTTTCTAGGTCTGTCGTAGCTTCATATGACTTATAATTTAACTTAAGACTAGGACAGGCACAACATCCAATCCCCACCCGTTAATTAATCATTGTGAAAGGTTAAATCCACATTTCACCAGTGATAAATTTTTCGGACATGCCGGGGACCTAGCTCGGGACCCTTAACTAAGTAAAAATCTCGCTACCAAAAATCTCAGAGCTACTGTAGAGTTAAAATCTAATCGTTTCGGCTATATCCTCCGGGTACAGAACTGGAGAATTGTAAAACCCAATTTAATGAGTTCAGGGGGGGCATGATGTAATCTAGAGGTTAAAAATTGTTAAAGTTAAAAAAAAGCACCACTTTCTACTACCAGTTCAGGTTATAGGGCTACACCTATATATTAATTACGCTAATGAGCTAGGGATGAGGAAGGTTAAATTTAGAAGAAGTGTATTTGCATTTACGTGAAAGGAGAGTGTAAAACCATATTGGCAAAAACCCACCCTCAGTATACCTGACTGGGATTCGAGCCCTGTTTTTCCCTGTAATCAACCGTCTCGTCTAAGAAGAGAGTGAGACGCCTTAGACCAAATGGCCACCGATGATGGTTTTTACTATTTCAATCATTTACTTTCTCCATATGAATAAGTAAGTGGGAGAGGTAAAATATTTCTACTTGTCCCCAATTTGTGTGTGTGGCCTGCTTCCCCTCCCTCCTCCACCTACTTTATGTTTGGTTTTACAAATTGGCAATTGGACCAAACACTTTGTTAGCCCCTGATTGATGGCGTGTATATCAACTGGAATATTTACATAACTGGGTGC
>CABFOW010001137.1:159386-169451 GCA_902141385.1 Timema californicum | reverse complement strand
TGTATATAATACAATATTTTTGAAATAAAAAATATGGATAATCAGTTTTAAAGTTTGATTTCACGATGTAAAAATCCTGTTATACTACTCTCAAAGGTCACACTTCAACAATGTTTCAGACCTTTATTGAAAGAGATGTACAACTTCACCGAGACGCATATCATAATTGATTGCGACACCAACAATGTCATTTCACTGCTCCAACAAGCCAAGGAAGTTGGGATGATGGGAGATTACCAGGGGTACTTCATCACTTCTTTGGTACGTCAATCATCAGGGGCAGTGTAATGATGAATCAAATATAAACTAACCACATGCTAAGGAAATTATTTGTGAAACTCAAGAAATATGCACAAGTTTAGAAATCCCACATTATGTAACAAGTCGTTCCATATTATTGAATACTATTTTCAACCAAATCTAGGAGAACATTATCAGCGGGATGTCTTATTATTTTAAACGATTAAATTTTGAGTTTGAAGTTTATAAAAAATTAATAACTCTCTACGGAAAAAAATGTATTTTTGAGATTAAAGATAAATGTTAAAAAACAAGACTTATCCTTTCTTTATCAAATAAAGTCATATTTTGATAGGGTCACAAAATAAAATTTTAAATTCATGTGGAATTGTTTTATTGGGCTTTATGTAAGTTATTAAACAATAAACTCAAAATTTAAACTTTTTAGCTGGTCATAACTTTTGAATACACTTTGAAGAAAAAACTATTATAAAATATCAAACCATTTTTCAGTGCACTATCATACAACTTTCTTAAGAATTTTTAAACAAAACCAAATTGTTAATCAGATCTAATTTTTATTTTATCAGATTATAAAGAGAGAGTTTTGTAATCATGAAAATTACTGACCACAAGATTATGATAAATATTTATGTTTTAAGAGCCCCAGAACCCAAAAAATAAATTTTATAATTATCTCTGTCTCGTGTTTGTATGAGCATGTAATTGAAGCGGTTTGATTAACTAACCTGGATACGTAAGTAATTTTGAGACTCATTTTTTAGTTTGAAGGCACACAAAACGTCAAAATACATAATCGTTTCGAGATCGAAATTGTTCACAATTACAATACTTTAACTATAAACAGATAATATACTCGCTGATCTTAAGAAACTTGAAAGTTCATGGCAGCCAGAACGTAAGCTTACCATCCAAACCTAATCTGACACCTATCCTCCTTCAGATTAACTTTCCCAATATATTGACTTACTCTATGGCGTCAAGAACTAAAAATGTATTTGCCAAGCTTACAAAAGTACGCCACCTAACCCTATCTTGAGTTAGTTATATCCAGTCCACCTCATTACACCCTATCCCTACCTTGAGCTAGTTATATTCCAGTCCCCCTCATTACACCCTATTCCTATCTTGAGTTAGTTATATCCAGTCCACCTCATTACACTTTATTCCTACCTTGAGTTAGTTATATCCAGTCCACCTCATTACACCCTATCCATATCCTGAGCTAGTTATATCCAGTCCACCTCATTACACCCTATCCATATCTTGAGCTAGTTATATCCAGTCCCTCTCAGTTAACTCTATCTCTCTCAGGTCCATTCTAATGTTATCCTCCCATCTGTCTGTAGTAATTAGTTTCTGCCGATTGTTTAGGACGCTCACACTCTGGACTGGAGTGAGTTCCTGCACCATCAGACCAACCTCACGTTCCTGAGGATGGTTGACCCTAGCAGGGCGCAGGTCCAGAATGCTATCCAGGACTGGGGGTACAATGAGAAGAGATACGGCCGTGTATTGGACCTCCGTCCAGAGACAGTCCGGGTAAGTACGACAAGAAGAGGTACGGACTGTATTGGACCTCCATTCAGTCCGGGTAAGTACGACATAGAAGAGGTACGGTCGTGTATTGGACCTCCGTCCAGTGACAGTCCGGGTAGGTACGACGAGAAGAGGTACGGTCGTGTATTGGACCTCCGTCCAGTGACATTCCAGGTAAGAGTACAGCGTGGTGCACACAGGAGAGGCTGAGATGCGCTTGGAATGCAAGATAAGGCAAGTATTTCTTACATAATTTTTTAGCAACAAAGCATATTTGACCAAAATATATCAAATATTTACCCATTAGATACGTGAAGTTTAATTTATTTACCCATTTCGGTAGCCACCTCATGCCTACCACATGTTTTCATTGGTGGTGTAATAATTGAAAATAGGGGGGAATAATCTTGTTGAAACCGTATACAGACAATAAAATGGCATTTTACTCTGGAATCACTCTTGTCAATCTTAAAGTGGAAAGCGCTTCTACAGACGAGACTCGATACAAACTATGTTGTAAGCTTTGCTCTACATATTCACCGAACTTCGCAGCACTTATTGAGACACGTGATGTTAGGGTATGTTGTGAAGTTACAAGTGTGAGCTGCTGAACACATTAAGGCCATTTCCTCCACAATATATCTAGTGTGGAGGAAATACAATTACTTCCTCACCCATTCCTTACCTAAATAGCTATTAAGGGTGCCGCTTACTCGAAAGGAAGTATACTTACCTCACTCTGCAGTATTTCTTAAGGGATTGATAGTTCTAAAAATTAAAAACCACAAAAAAAAGCCTTAATTTTCTTAAAGTTGTTCTGGTAAAATGAATTCATTTATTTTAAGAAGGTTTGATCTAGGTTTTTAAAGTATATACTCTGATCACAGAACTACTATATTTATAGTAAAATGTCAATGAAAAGGAACTATAATTTCCCGTCTTCACTATTTGTTTGTAAATTATAAAACTTAAAGTGTATAATCTCTCTAATTCTATAGGAATTCCCTTAACCTAGATTTTTTCTTAAATCATATTTTAGAAAGGAAGGGCTGATTGGTTATTAAAAACCAAAGAGAAAAATTTTCAAATTTGTATTACATCCTAATTTAATCTATAAGGCTAGACTATTTGTTTCCAGACAGTCACCGCAGGAATTCAGACATAGGTCGTAGCACGTCACAAGCTTTTGTAAGCCAATGTCCTAGACGCTCTCCGCTTGTGAGTTCAGCCAGCCCCAGAACACCTTTTTGAGCTTGTAGCTGTCCCCAAAATGTTGTGGGCCAAGGAATTTCTTCAAATGTAAGAATAAGTGGTGGTGAATTGAGCCAAGGTCCTGGCTGTAGGGCGAATGATCAAACACTCCCCTGATCAAACTCCTCAAATAGACTGATGGTGCCAGCTGTAGTGGGTCGTCAGGGGTTGTCATGCATGAGGACGACAACAGACCACGCCTTTGGTTCTGAATGGTCCACCTCAGTTTGTTCAATGTCTTTCTTAAATTTTTTGGACTTTGATGACCCTGTGTACACACATTGCATGGCCTGCTGCATTGTTTCAATATTAACGTGCAGACTCTAGGTTTCATCTTCAGTCACGATGTTTTCAAAGGTCTTGTCACCTTCAATCATGTAGCGTTCAAAGAATGTCAGGGCTGATGTCATTATTTCTTGTGGTAAATGTCCGTCAACATCTTTGGCACCCATCGAACAAAAACTTTACGGTAAAAAAACTTCTCGGTAACGATCTCACACAAAACAGTAGGCGAGATATGTGGAAAATTTGATGATAGTTCAGAAGGCGGGAAAAACCTGTTTTCACAGATCTTCTTGTCCACACGTTCAATCAAATCTGGATAATTAACAGAAATATCGACGCTCCGTTCCTCGTCATTAACGTTTGTTTGACAATTTCTAAATTCACGACACAATTTCCTAACCTTACCGTCACTTAATACAGTAAGGCCATAAACTTGACAAAACTAATGCTGATTTTCTGCTTCATGAGGAAATATTATCATGGAAAGGATTTCACAAGCGTTAGGATTATTGATTCTAGTCTTCATTCTAAATCACACGTGCACAACCGTAAGCAATCACAGAACTCTGGAAAGTGTCGCTTTCCCATTAATCATCCTAACGTCCTGCACATGTGCCGACATGTATTTGCCCTTAACACGGCTGTCATTATCAATCGGGCTTTAATTTCCTAACACCCCTTGTACTTCTTAAAAAATATCTTGGTATATATTATGAACATCTGCAAATAATCTAATCGCTCAGGTATATGAGCCTCTTAGTTTCAATTCTTTTTTATTCCTTGATTTTAAAATAATGTCCCCTATTTATTATGTTTTTGTGAGAGTGAATCCTAACCTATGTTTAGATTCACATAGTTAACCAATACTTTTTAAATAGTTTATATTTATATGAGTCACGCACCTTAGCAGCGTGTCCACCTATTGAGCTAATGATACTGGTTTCGATTCGTGCTTGTAGGTACAGGTACAAATTAAATGGTGGGGAGCTGAGTGTTTTATCTGTTCTATATTTAACTTAGTTTTATTGTTATGGATTGATATAATCAGTCGGTTGAGAAAGTTCACATTAAATACCTCAAATAATATAATTGATATATCTATGTGTAACAAAATAGGGGAAAGTAGGTGCTGCTGCACGGTGTAGTAATCTTGTAGCTCTTTCAAAATGATAGCACCTTGCTACTGTCATAACGTTAAAATGTTAACCCATTTACGTGAATATGTATTAGACAATTAACTTTAATACCCATAGCCAGAACGTAATAAATAAGTTTGCATAATTCTTTGAAGAATTCCATTGTACACTCTATAAACAATAATCGAATGGGAAGTAACCCATTTCTACACCACCTATTGTTTCAAAAATCTGCTACAAAATCAGTCCAGTTTCAGTTCAGTATTGATGTCACAAATCAGATAGGTCGCTTGTCTTCGTAGCACAAACTAAATCTAACCGAACGTTTTATGCAATTTGCTGGGTATTTATTATTTGTATTGTACCTTACATTACATTTTCGTCAAAAATCGTCTATGTTTCTTATTTTTCATTTAGATTTGACGTCCGTCTTTCGGATATTTTGGTTGGTGTAAAGGCCTAAAAGGATTTTGGTGTAGAGAAGGGATTGAACCCAAGAGGATGGCCTTTGGAAAGACTTGCTCTCTAGAAGCGTGAAAATGTTTCAACCAGTAACTCACTCATGGCTATCGACCCCGTTGTTCTTGCAGACGGAGGCAGCACTCATGTACGACGCCGTGCAGGTGTTCGCCAAGGCACTCCACGAGGTGGATCTAGCCGAGAATGTGATGGTGCCAAGCTTATCCTGCGACTCGGAGGAACCCTGGGATTACGGTCCAACCATTATCGACTATATGAAACAGGCAAGCCATGAGGACGGCTTTTCCCCTACAATTGTCATTATGGGTAGGAATTAAATTAATCAGAATTGTCGGCCACTTTGGATCTTCTCAGGCCTACATTCATATTAAAATGGATACTGTTGAAATGTATAATACAAATAAAACAACTCACATGATGTCTTGCAAATCAATTAAAGATATTTTGAAAGATTTAGTCATATTTTAATTTTAGAAGACAAGACTTCAGCATATACAAAACAATAGTTTAACTCTTTGTTCTTTATTATTGTGTAGCAATACACTACATAAAAAGAATATATTTACAAGTGTTCGAAAACAAAGTGCTTAGAAAAATATTTAGTTCAAAATGGGATCCAGATAACGGGGAGTGAAGGAGGCTACATAATAACAAGTTAAATACGCTGTAATAATCAATATAGGAATAGGGTTGGATGAGGTGGACTGAATAAAGCTAGCGTGAGAAAACAAGAACCAGAAAACGTATAGAGGTGCTGATTTCTGAATTCTTCATTTGACAACAGTGAAAATGGAATCGGTTAAAAAATGTTTTCACTAAGAATATATAGAATTCATAAACCCACACTTCTATACTGCGATTTAAACTGATCTAGGATCACCGTGGTGGGTAGGCTGGGGAACATGGTTGCCACAATGCGGGAGTTGGCACGTTACTACTGTGCAAGCATATTCAGTGACTGTCAAGAAATCTGGCAACGTGCATCGGTTGCTATGACAACTACCCTTCATGGATTGGTCGAGTATGTGGCGATCCTCCACTCCCCATTACGGCTACACTTACCTCAATCCTAAAGCAGTTTAAACGTAGTATTATTGTTTTCCGGTTCGATATTAGTCTTATATATATATATATATATATATATAATATCCCTGTTAATCACCCTTAAGATGAGTTCTTAACATCAAATGTTATCTCTGTGTGTACGTCCAGCTCGAGTTCCCGGGCATGACGGGTATGGTGAGGTTCGACGAGGAAGGTCGCCGTACAGATCTCACCCTGCACGTGGTCGAGGTGTACCGGGATGGGGTCACCAAAACCGCGGTCTGGGACTCCATAAATGGTCTATCCCTCGTCTGGTCTTACAACGACACTCTTGCCGAGGTTCAGAGGAACGTACAGGACAAGATCTTCATAGTCGCCTCGATTATAGTACGTACATTAGTACTTCATCTAGGTCCGAAAGGCTGCACACGATAATAGTACGTACATTAGTACTTCAACTCGGTCCAAAAGGTTGCACACGATAATAGTACGTACATTAGTACTTCAACTAGGTCCAAAAGGTTGCACATGATAATAGTACATACATTAGTACTTTAACTCGGTCCGAGTGGTTGCGCACGATAATAGTACGTACATTAGTACTTCATCTAGGTCCGAGAGGCTGCACGCGACAATAGTACGTATATTAGTACTTAATCTAGGTCCGAGAGGCTGCACACGATAATAGTACGTGCATTAGTACTTCATCTAGGTCCGAGGGGATGCACACAATATTAGTACTACATTAGTACTTCAACTCGGTACGAGTGGCTGCACACGATAATAGTACGTACATTAGTACTTCATCTAGGTCCGAGAGGCTGCACACGATAATAGTACGTACATTAGTACTTCATCTAGGTCCGAGAGGCTGCACACGATAATATTACGTACATTAGTACTTCATCTAGGTCCGAGAGGCTGCACACGATAATAGTACGTACATTAGTATTTCCTCTAGGTCCAAGAGGATGCACATGATATCATGATGATTTTATAGATCTACAATCGAAGGGATTAGGGCAATAATCTACGATGATAAAAAAATACTTAAGCACGAGTGAATCTCCAAAATCTTGGTTCCGCACCCGAGTATGGCTAGTATCCAATATTTGAATAGGTCTTATAAACCTGCGAATCTCGTAATATTTAAAATCTGGTCACTATTTTAAAACGGTTTGTACCTGGGAAAGACCGTTATTTCTCTGCATCTAAGTTAGTTTGTAAGTGGTGTTACTTGCGTTTAGGTTTATGTATGAATAAATTATTCGGTACACCGTAAAAAAGTTTTCTCTCCTTTGCTTAAATATCAAAGCTATTTGTTTAAAACTCGTGGCAGATATGTTGAAACGAAATGATAGACATAGTTGCAGAAAGATAACGAGAAACAAGAGTCACATTTCACTAAAGAGTATAAATGAAATAATATACATAAATACAGAAACTTATTCTTTTGATAAAAAATAATCTCAGTTCACCAAAGGCCATACCAAAAAAATTCCTATCTCTCAAATAAAAATTTTGATTTGCTATATCTCAGAAACTTCTTGTTTCATAAAAACACATTTAAAATAAAATATTGTTACATTTAATAGTCTTAAAACCGTATTCCGTATCTCAATGTGTTGCGGAGATATGATAAAAATTGGAGACATCCGTTTTTATAAAGCATCCTTCAATTAATTTTCCCGGAAATAGGGGTGCAACATTTAATTTTTCATGTTAAACGGAACTACATGGATTTTAACCAACCGGAATTTTAATCAAAATCATTAGAGCCAATTTTGAAAAAAATTATTTTGTACGCTTTTCGCTCTTGAGTAAGCTACCCTTAATTTTAAGGCTATATAATTCCAAAAACCCCTTAGGGAACCCTATGAAAACCCCGAATACTAAGTATCAGCCTGATCGGTAAAATGGTTTCGGCTCTGAGTTGAGAGACAGACAGACAGACAGGTCAACATTCATCAAAATCTATAAAAAAAATTTACGAACACAATAATCCCTCTATCTAAGGAATTGCTAAAAAGTAAAATGATACATAATTAATTACGTATCAAACTATCTGCCAATTATTTTCTTTACAGTCATATTTGTAGATTAGTATTTTACACAAATTTAAACATAAATTTGTATTTGTCTAATAATCTCTTTTTTTAAAGCGTATGTTTTTGCGTTGAACAAAACCCAGGAAAAACGTAGTCAGGATTAGTGGCAATGTAGAGGAAATTCACAGTACTTTCATTGTGTTCTCCTCGAATAATAATTGTGAAAACAAATTTGGGGTGTAGGGAATTAAAGTCATTAATTAAAATGACAAGGCCTCAATAAACCTAAATACTGCACTGATAGTGATTTAATTTCCTAGTGTCATAGAGTAAGTAGGCATACCCACGTTTACTGTACCTAGAGGAATAATAAGAAACAATAATTGAGTAAAAACCACCCTTAGTGCAGCCAGTCGAGATTTGAACCCTGGCGCTCCTGTCACCGGCAAACCAGACAAGACGAGGCTTAGGCCTTGTCCCCACTATGCCCACCAGCGCAATTAGATAGTTAATAACCTTGTGGTTAAAAGTAAATTCTAATTTTTATAGAAAGGGGCTTTCAAAAAATACAAACTTTTTTTTATTCAATGAGTATAATATCTACCTCTTTAATAAATGTTATTTTAAAGGTTATTGATAATCCCTATCATAAGTAACAGCTTCAGATAACATGACTTGACGTATAAATACATTAAAGTAGATCTAGTAACTTATATAGCTCTTAGATAAGGGGAAATTGGACTGTAGTTATGAAAAAGAGACTCTCAAACAATCGTGACACTAAATTGAATGCCATGGCTGTGACGATAGAGAAACCTTGTGATCGAGCAAGCAAGATGATCCTTTGTCCTCCAGGGGGAGCCATACTTGACGTACACGAAGCCCCTGGGAGAGTACACGGGGAACGACAGGTTCGAGGGCTACTCCAAGGACCTAATCGAGGCCATCGCAGATAACCTCAAGTTCAAGGGCTACCAGCTAATTCTGGCCAGAGACGGTAAAAACGGAGGTATCGACCCCAAGACGAAGAAGTGGAACGGGCTCATCCGGGAAGTTCTGGAGATGGTATGGGATATAATAAGTTACCTAATGACGAGCTGCATACCCTGTACTCATCACCAGGAATTGTTAGGATAATACAGTCATGTAGATTACGGTGGGCAGGTCATGCAGCTCGAATGGGAGGGTCTAGAACCGCGTTCAAGGTATTGAATGGCAAACCCAATGGGAAAAGACCATAGGGAAGATCTAGATGTATATGGGAGGTTAACATTAAAATGGACCTGAGAGAGATTGGGTGTAGTAAGGTAGACTGGATATAAATAGCTCACGATAGGGATAGTATTTAATGAGGTGGACTGGGTAGAACTAGCTCAACATAGAAATAGGGTGTAATGTAGTGGACTGGATTTAATTAGCTCACGATAGGGATATAATTTAATGAGGTGGACTGGGTAGAACTAGCTCAACATAGGAATAGGGTGTAATAAGGTGGACTGGATATAATTAGCTCACGATAGGGATATAATTTAATGAGGTGAACTGGGTAGAATTATTTCAAGATAGGAATAGGGTATAATGAGGTGGACTGGATAGAACTAGCTCAACATAGAAATAGGGTGTAATGTGGTGGACTGGATATAATTAGCTCACGATAGGGATAGAATTTATTGAGGTGGACTGGGTAGAACTAGCTCAACATAGGAATAAGGAGTAATGAGGTGGACTGGATAGAACTAGCTCAAGGCAGGAAAAGGGTGTAATGAGGGGGACTGGATAGAACTATTTCAAGATAAGGATAGGGTATAATGAGGTGGACTCGATAGAGCTAGATCAACATAGGAATAGGGTATAATGAGGTGGACTTGATAGAACTAGCTCAAAGCAGGAAAAGGGTGTAATGATGGGGACTGGATAGAACTAGCTCAATATAGGAATGGGGTGTAATGAGGTGGACTGGATAGAACTAGCTCAAGGCAGGAAAGGGGTATAATGAGGTGGACTGGATAGAACTAGCTCAA